>JAJPUD010000889.1:417323-517354 GCA_023553655.1 Myrmecobius fasciatus
CAGGATCTGGGGACTGTTCTATTTTTTCTCCGTAAAAGCTTTCTATGGTGAGAGCTCTCTTCTGCTTCTTGCTCATGATTTAAAGTTGGGATATTGGTCAAAAGCAGAGAAAACTGCAACAATTTGTATTTGCCCTGGGGCAGTTTGCTGAGTTGACTTCAGGTCTGAGGCTGGTCGGGCTAGATTCGCACGAGGACCACGTTTTCAGCTGCTCTCGATCCACCCTTTACCAAAGGCAGATCTGCCAAAGCACCTGCCCACAAGCAGAGCAAAGTGGCCCAGGCGTCTCCCAGGGGCTTCCTGGGTGCCTAAAATCCGCCCCTCTATGGCAGCCCTGACTTCTGCCCCAGCTGGAGTCTGATCCTGACCAGTGGCCGATTTCCCCTGAGGCTAACCTTCTCCGGAGTTTTTTCAAGGTAGATTTTTGATAGAAGTGCATTGTAGTCCAAATGTTTGGCGGAGCCCTCACTCCAAAACCAGTTTGAAGGCTCACTTTGTCTGGGTCTGAGGGAAGGTCCCAGGAGTTCACAGAGAATGCTGTCTGCAGTTCGCCATCTTGGCTCCGCCCCCTTCTATTTCTTTTATTAAATATTTCCAGTACTTCAATGGAGAGTGTTGTAACCTGCAATAGGGTCTACAGGCCATGTGTTTGACATCTTTCATGTAAATAATCGAACAAAAATGGGGAAATGATTTTGAAAATCAGGATTATTTAGCATGTAAGAATACTATTATGAAACAAACAAAAAAATTCCTGGTCTGTCTTTAGTTTATAGAAACATCTAGGTAATCCAGCAGAAAGAATCTGCAGTCAGGCATCCTGAGTTTAAATCCCACCTCAGACATTTACTAGATGTATGACCTTAGTCTCAACCTTTTTTTGCTTCAGTTTCCTTATTTATAAAATGGGGATAGTAATAGCACTTACCTACCAGGATCAAAGAAGTTAAATCATGAAAAGTGCATTGCAAAACTTAAAAATACTATGTAGATTTAAAAAATTTTCAAAACAAGAGCTGGTGCAGCCCACAGAGAGGGGAAACTCATCAGGTATAAGTTGGCCAATGGTGCCCACTTTTTGACATTGCTTTTATTTTCAAATGCTAGATGTAGCAACAGCCCATGGGTCTTGAGAGGAATTGTCAAGATAGTAACTTAAGACATGTCTTCTCTCTCTTATACTTCGCAACTTACTTTTCTGCCTCTTCTTTCCTTTATTTTCTAACCTTTTTTCTCTTAATTTTCCCCTCCCCCACACCTTTCAATCTTGTTCTCTCTTAGTTAAATTCATATTAAGTCCACCATCCTTGAGTTGCTTCTTTATGATCACTTGAAAAACATCAATCGGGCTCTTTGGGTTTGCCCAAAGCCTACTGTAGCTACATTAATGCAAAAATAATGTACAGAATTTTGCCAATTGATAGCCCAACTTTTTTGGTCCAAACTTCTTCTGGACATTCATGTGCATTCTAAGGTGCAATATTTTTAGGGAGAATATAGATAGACTAAAACCTGTCCAGAGGAAGGTGGGAAGAATGATGGCATAATTGGAAACTATGCCATATAAAGTTAAATAAAAGGAACTAGAGATATTTAACATAAACAAATGAAGGCTTGAGATGAACAAGATGTCTTCAAGTATATAGCAAACTATCATTTGGAGGAGGGAATAGACTTGTTCTGGCTGACCCCAAAGGAGCCAATGGGAATAATTGGGTGGGGAAGGAGCTGCAGAAAGACAGATTTCAAATCAATATCCTGAGAATTGGAGCTGTCCCGCAGTGAAATGGGATGTCTTGACAAGTAATGGGCTCTTCATCACCAGAGGGCTTCAAACAAAGATTGGATGACAACTTGTCAGAGAAAGTGTGGAGAAAATTCTTTTTTTTCAGGTATGGACTGTACTAAATGGCCTCTGACATTCCTTCCAACTTGGAGATGCTTAGTGACTCCTGCTACAAACTTGGGTTCAATATTTCACTAAAGTTCTCTGGAATATTAGTAGAATGTCAGATCCATGGTGGCAGATGATATTTTCCATTTCATCTCTGTGTCACCAGCAACTACTACAATTCCTGTCATTCATTAGATCATAAATCTAGACATGAAAACCATATGGTCCAACTACTAAAAAGCATGTGATGGACTGAATTGAAGAGCTTCTTTAATGTGTTCCTGACCAGCAGAGGAGTGAGTTTTGTTGCTGATGTTTCTTTGTTTGGTTTTTTGGAGGAGGTGGTTGGGGTTTATTGGGGAAATCAGGGAGTTATTAATTTTTACAATACAACCTACCTGATTCCTTGAGAAAAAGGGAAAAGCTCAGATTGAGGAATCAAAATCTCCCAGGAGGTCCCCTCCCCACGCTGACCACTGAGTCTAGTGTCAGTCTTTCAAGTTTCTATCCATTTCAAACTTCATTTTCTCATTTAAAACTTGAATATTTTTCTTCCTCCTCAAAGCTCTAAGCTCAGTGAAAAAAACTGATCTCAATTCAGCAGTGAGGAGGGAGGGAAGCCGACTCAATCCCTTTGTGCAAACAAGATTTTCACATTGTGGATGACATAGATGGTGGCCTTAAAAATGGAATCAGTGATGAAGATAGCAAGGACAGCTAATTACTACTTTTTCTATTTCTGGCTAATATTTACTCACCCTTTCTGGGGATTTTGGCACAATTTTAGAGCTTATATTAAAAACTATTGTTTGATTAAACTCAATTCATCAAACACTTATTGAGTACTGACTATGTAAGGGACAGGGAGGAGACCAAGATGACTCTGAAATTTCAATCCCAGGGGATGGGAGAAAGATAGGGCTAGGAACAGAAGTAGGTCAGTCAGAAGGAGGCTTTTTGGAGTGCCAAGATTAGGAGATCAGTTTCCTTGGGAAAGATTATCTGATCAGTTGATTTTGAGTTGTCAACACAGGTAAAGATGGAATGAGTGTGAGTCAGTCAGAACAGGTGTGCTTTTTGAATCTGAGGATGTTGATTTTATTCCCACCTCTGATAACTGTGTGACCTTGGATAAATTACTCCTTAACTCTCAGCTTTTTCATATATAAAGCTAAGGGGTTGGATTAAACCTCTGCAGTAGTTTTCATCTCTAATAACTATGTTCCTATGATGTTGTGTGTATTCAGTATCCAATGGGACTAAAACTAGGATGTGTGATTTTGTTGGCAGGAAGAACTTTCAGAGGGAAACTTCAATAGCACTGATTGCAAAATGTCTGTGACACTATATAAATCCTAGTAAATTTAGTTAACTTCTAGATTATGCTGTAAAATTCAAAGTAGCCTGAACACTTCCATTTTTTTTTTTGATAAAGCAATTGGGGTTAAGTGACTTGCCCAGGGTCACTGCCCAATTTTACATATTATGAAGTATTAAGTATCAGACCAGATTTGAACTCAGGTCCTTTTGACTTCAGGACTGGTAATTTATCTACTGTGCCACCTAGCTGCCCCACACTTCTGTTCTTCTAATCCATCTTCTGCATATTTCCCAAATTGATAATCCTAAAATGAAGATCTGTCTATATCACTTACCTACTAAGAAAAATTAATTGGCTTCCTTCGGTCTCTCAAATAAAGCAAAATCTTCCTAGTTTATAATTTAAGGTCCTTCACAGTCTTGCTCTCACCTTCATGTTCTCCCCATATTTTTCATCTTTTCATTCTTTTTATTCTCAACCACTGAATTGATTACCTGAAGCAATATTCAATTTCTTATCTGCTTGCCTTTGCAGTAGTCATTCCCAATGTACCATCCCATTACTTCTACTCTTTAAAATCCCTAATTCTTTCCAAGTACAAACCAGATTATTCTCCTTTTATGAAATATTTCCAATTTCTTCAGATTTTAATGTTCACTACCTCTTGAAATAATTTCATTTTATGTTATTTATAGTTTGTATTTCCTGATGCATGCATTGGATATTGTATTTCAGAGGTCACCAAAATCAGAACCTGTTTCATTTTTTACTTCTGTATCCCCAGAATCTTAGTCATGGTCAAGCAATGTAGAAAGTCAGCCTGAAACCAGTCAGTCCTGGGTTCAAGTCAAGTCTAACACCCACTGGCTTTGTGACCTCTAGGTGTTCAAGTCCACTCTCATACACAAGTTGAAGAGAAACAATGGTCTGCATTGGTAGGAAAAACCTCACCTAGGAACTCCCTGTTCCAATGAAATCACAATCTCTATTGCCCAAATCTAGCATGGAATCCTGCACATTATTGTTGTTGTTCAGTCATATCCAAATCTCCGATTTCATGGATCATATTGTCAAGGTTTTATTGAAAAGGATATTGAAGTGCTTTCCCATTCCCTTCTTCAGTGGATTAATGCAAACAGAGATTAAGGAATTTGCCTAGGATGACATAGCTAATAAGTGTTTGGAACTTGATTTTAATTCAGGTCTTTGTGATTGTAGGGCCAGTGCTGTACACACTGAATCAACTACCTGTCTCATCTTACATATAGTACAGATTTAATAAATATATTTTAAAAATCATTTGAATTAAGGGAGAGGGAAGAGGAAATGATTAAATATCTATTAAGCACCTACTATGTGCCAGGGAGTATGCTAACTATTTTTAAAAAAAATAAATACATTTTTATTTGACCTTTCCAACAAACATATGGGGTAGGTATTATTATTATTTCTATTCTGCAATTGAGGAAAGTGAGACAGCCAGAGGCCAGATGCCTTATCCAGGGTAATACCCAATTAGCAAGTCACTGGGGCTAGAGTTGAACTCTGGTTTTCCTAAATACAGGCATATTATTCTATTCTTCCTATGCCTTCCATGTTATTGGTTTTTTTCAAATGACCTAAGACAGTTATGAATTATGATTCAATAGCATTCTCTTTCAATAAACATATTATCTTTATATCTACACATACATATGCATATTTATCCATATAGATGCATACATATGCATGCATATTTGTATAAATACATATAAATATTGATTTGTGCATGTATAGTTACTGAGCTTATATTTAACCTGGTAGTCAACTATTTCATGTGTTTCATAGTGCATTTGTTACATATTTAATTTTTCCTACTCTTCCACAAACTCATTCTCTATCAAAGTCCTATTGCTGCTATTGTAATTGTTCTAATGATGATGATAAATACTGCATTGTAGGAGCTCAGTGACCAAGGCCAAAATCAATCCATCAATCAATAAACACTTCTTAAGCAAGTGCAATATACTAGGCACTGTGATAAGTCCTGGAAATAAAACAAGAGAAAAAATAGTGCCTGCCTTTAAGAAGCTTACAATTTGATGAGGAAGACAACTTGCAAACAAACGTACATACCTATATAAAGGGTGAATAGGAAGTAATTAACAAAGGAAAAACCAGAATTAAAGCCTTCTTGTAGAAGATGGAGTTTTAGTTGGGACTAGGGAAATCAGTAAGTGGAGTAGGGGAATCAGAGTAACTCAGGCAAGGAGGACATCAGAGAAAAACCTTAGTGTTGAGAGATGGAATATTGTATTTCTGGAACAGGCAAGAAGTCAATGTCATTGGAGAAAAGTAAGTCTCAAGAATTAAATTGTAGGGGCAGCTAGGTGGAGCAGTGGGAGAGCACCAGCCCTGAAGTCAGGAGGACATGTGTTCAAATCTGACCTCAGACATTTAACACTTCCTGTGTGACCCTGGGCAAGTCACTTAACCCCAATAGCCTCAGCAAAAAAAAAAAAAAAAAAAAAAAAAGATATAAGAAAACTGGAAAGATAAGAAGGTGTGTGTAATGGTCAGTGTTAGATTTTATAGGGTTTTGAATGCTAAATAGAGAACATTGTATTTCATTCTGGAGACAGTAGGAAGCAACTGGAGTTGATCCAGTAGGAGAGTGATGTGGTTGGATCATCACTTTAGGGAAATCACTTTGATGGCTGAGTGGAGGATGGATTAGAGTGGGGAGCAAATTGAGGCAGACAGACCCACCAACAGCTCTCACAATATTCCAAATGTAAGGTGATAAGGGCTTGCCTCAGGGGAGTAACAATGTCATAGGAGAGAAGGGAGTGTTTGCTGGAGATGAGGGAGAGGCAAAATCAATAGATCTTGGAAATAGATTGGATATGCGCAATGAAAGAGAATGAAACATTGAGGACAACGCCAAGATAGCAAATCTGAGGTACTTGGAAGGTGGCTTTTTCCCTTTAAAGTAAAAGGGAAGGATAAGGGAGTTCATGGAAAATGTCCTCATTTTTTTTTTTTTTTTGCAAAATATGAGACAAAATTTTCAGCTGAATTTTCAGAATGGGGGAGCAAGAGCCATGAAAGATTTGAGGAGAGATGACAAAGTATGGAAGAACCTTTGTGGAGAGTGGGATGGTTGATAAGAGAAGTATAGTAAAATTGCCTAATAGTGGTCAGGGTCCATTGATCTTGTACAGCAGAAATTTGTAGTAGATCCAGTCAGTTTAGTTTTATGATTTTCTCTACTTTAATTCACTAGCGCCTGTATAAGATTGTGAATGGTGGGAGTGATAACCCAAGACTGAGACTTGGACAGGTATAATCAGCCAAATGATGAGTGTAGGGATTTAAGGGAAAGATCCTGGAAGTTTTTCCTCCCTAATGTATTTGAGGCATACCATGTTTTATAATCATAGATGGAAATTGTGGATTGTGCATATTCTAGTTTGCCTCTTAATATCTTGTAGCCATTATTATTACAAATCCAGTTTGTTTTCAGCTGCAGTTTCAGTATGGTTTTTGTCTTAAAGGTAAACAAGAGAAGAGTGTTTTGACAAATGTCTGAATACTTAGATCAGGAGAAGTTCTTTGTAGATTTTTTTCCCCTTTTTTGCAAGGCAATTAATGTTAAATTACTTTCCTAGGGTCACAGAGCTAGTATGTGTCAAGTGCCTGAGGCCAGATTTAAGTCCTCCTTATTCCAGAGTTGGTACTCTATACATTTTCTCACCTAATGACTCTTTTGATGGCTGGATGTTGAACATTCCCAAATGTTACCATTCAAGGAAAATGACAGCTATAGAACAGACCCTCTCATGCTTGCTAAGGTCCTTTTCAGTGTTAGGTCATAAGTATAATGATTTTAGGAGCTCATGATCTAAATATCCATTTAAATGTTCATGTAGCCTCACTAATAAGTATATCCATTTCTTTACTGAATTTTTTTCTGAAATTTCAGTTTCAAGATTTTTGGCATTCATGAAATGTCAGTGATGAATAAACTTGCCTCAAGTTTTTATCAACCTGCTGATCCTGTTGAGTCTTTGATGATGGACTAGGAGAAGAAATGTCAAAATGGTTTAAGAAAAATGGCAGAAATCATGGAAAACCTGACAAAGAAGTCTGCATAAAAACACAGACATTCAGATACATAGAGAGAGAAAAAATTCTGAATGATGAATATTTTAAAAGTTTTTTAATCTTTATGTTTCTATATAAAATAATATGATTATATTTTATATTTATATTTTTGTTACAGATTACTTTCAAGTACAACAAATACCCTTGATGAATATTAGTGGGAAGGCCCCTTTAGACTTGATTTAATGATGACTTTTTTTTTGTTTGTTTTTTGCTCAGGCAATTGAGATTAAGTGACTTACCCAGGGTCACACAGCTAGGGAATGTTAAGTGTCTAAAACCAGATTTGAACTCATGTCCTCCTGATTTCAGGGCTGGTGCTCTATCCACTGCGCCACCTAGCTGCCCCTTACTGATGATTTAAAAAAAAAAAGATTTTAAGTAGCTTATAATTTTGAAGAATTTAAATGGTGTTTCATTCCAAAGAACATAAGTTCCTTGAGAGCAGTTACTATATAACTTTTATATTTGTATTCCTAGTACTTAACATGTTACCTTGCATATAGAAACTATTTAAAAGCTTGCTGATTGATTTATTGTTTCCAATTCATAAGATCATTGATTCAATGCTGGACAGGATCTCCAACACTATAATTTGTTATCCTACAGAGAAAGAAACCAAGGCAGAGAGAGGTTAAATGACTTCCCTAGGTCACAAATAGAACATTTCTAAGACCAGAATAAAACTTACTTATCTCTCACTCTAAATCCAAAACTCTATTCCTTATATCACCTAGATATCTTAATTTAATTCAATAAGTGCTATTTTATTCAAAAAATCTACTATATCTGTATAGTGCATGTTTCATTTTTAATAAAACCAGTGACATTACAGGGTGATGTTTTGACTTTCACAAGAGTTGGATTTAAGGTGATACAAAGTTATGCAATATCATTAGTCTCCTTTTCTTTTCCAGAGTCACCTAAATCCAGTGACAAAACAAAAGTCAGGATGACTGGCAATGGCCCAGGATGCAGTGAATGACCTCAGCGGTGATTTCAATGTCTGATCAAGCTCTAAGTTCTCCACAGCACTTTCTTCAGCCGGCTTCATATCTATTGAAAGAAATTGTTCTTTATACTTCTACTATACTATAGAAATTTTCAATGCTTAGGGTGGATCCCTTCTCAAATCACTAATGGGTTTGGGGTCTGATGGTCCGTTTGCCAAGATGGTTTCATCAGGCTATGATTGCTGTCCCTCCTATATCTTTTTGGAGCCATAAGTGAGCACATATTGCTATGATAGAATGGCACATCAAGCTCCAGGAATCGTACAGGACTTGGGGTTAGGAAGATGTGTTTTATAACCCACCTCCACTAGTTGGATTAAATATCCCTATAAGATGTATCCTATCATTGTCCTCATTTGACATGAGGGGAAACTGAGGTTCAGATGTAAAGTTCTTCCTCACAATCACACAGCTGAGGTCTGAGGCTAGTTTTGAACCAAATTCTTCTGGAATATGAGTATATTGCTCTTTGTGGTCTGCCTTAAAAACAAGACCTTGGAAAGATTTAATTCCCTGGAACCCAAATATGATGAATAACATGATATGACAACTAAAAAAGCTAATATGATTTCAGACTGGATTTAGAGAGCAGAGCTTCCAGGAATAGGGAGATGATAGCCACACCATTCTCTGTTCTATTCATATCACACCTCAAATATTGTGTACAGAGATGTAAATTTATTTTTCATACAGAAAAAAATAAAGAGAAAAAAAACTCTTAACAATTCCAGTTATCTGATGATTCAGACCAGTTCCAATCAATAATCTTATGATGATGAGAGCCATCTATACCCAGAGAGAGGTCTGTGGGAACTGAGTGTGGATCACAACATAGCATTTTCACTTTTTTGTTGTTGTTTGCTTGAATTTGTTTTCTTTCTCATTTTTTCTCTTTTGATCTTATTTTTCTTGTGCAGCAAGATAATTGTATAATTATATATGCCTATATTGGATTTACATAGGTTTTTACCATGTTTAAAATATTGGATTATTTGACATCCGGGGGAGACGGTGGGAGAAGAGGGAGAAAATTGGAACACAAAGTTTTGCAAGGGTCAATGGTGAAAAATTATCCTTGCATATGTTTTCAAAATAAAAAAAACTTGAATAAAAATATTAAAAAAAACAATTCCAGTTCTCTGAATGTAGAATGAGCAGTTTCAGGAGTTCACATTGTGCAAAACCAATAATTTCTCTGGTATGTTTTAGAGAAGATTCTGGTTCACATAAGGGTTGGACTAAAATCACATTTAATGTCCCTTCCACTTCTCATTTCTGGACTAATTGTATGTATTGCACAAACTAAAGTGAATGAAAGGAGATAGGTTTCTGTAGATGTCTTCATTTTAAACAGACGGTGGGTTCTAATCAAGTCCCTCTGGCGTCATAATTTGAGGAAAACAATTGCAACTTGTCTGAGGATTAAAACATCATTTTGCAAGATTTAAAATGAAAACTAATTTTAGGGGCTTGGCATTTCAAACCAAACTCCAACATTGCTATGCTGTTTATTTTTATTAACAAGACATGATGTTCTATTTTTAACAGCTTAGAAAAAAAGGTATAAGATGGCTCTTGAGTGTCTGCTATATGTGAGTATCTTAGAAAGACTCTCTTTAGTGAGTAGCATTTAAAAGAGCAAAATCTGTTACATTTCTTGCTTACAACTATTTCAGCCTTCTTTCAAACACCATGATTGTCTACCAAAAGATTGGCAGTTTTTTGGGAGGCAGGGAAGAGTAAGGTCAAAACCTCTCCCAGTACTGAGAACACTGAAAGGTAAGGGATTCAAACAAATCCACAAAGTTAGTGTGTGCCAAAAGTAGCATTTGTACCCTGGTCTTCCTCATCTCAAGGCCAATTCTTTATACATTATGCTGAACTGTCTCTTGTGTACTAGTTTAGGTATTTATACATGTCACCTATATATCTGGAAGGTAATTGCCATCCATACATTATTTCAATGGGATCGTGCATTAGGAAAGTGATTTTTTTACTCTCTTCTTATGTTAATAACCCTGAAGAAGATCAGTGCATGGGGTTTAATATTTTGAGTGTTCCCAAGGCACTCCCTCAAATTTATTTATTGACTTTCAATAGCAACCTTGGTGGAACCCATTTCTTGTTCGCAACTTAAACCTCCATTTATATTGTTCTAGCACTGAGTATCCAGAAGGCTGAAAATCAATTTTGTCAACCAAAGTTTGGGAATCATCAAAGTTTGGAAAGTTCAACACATTTTTCTTTTGGAGACTATAGCCACTGACATTTCTTAATGGATGTCTGCCCTCATAATCCCATCAACCAAAAGGACTTGGCATCTGATACAGGACAGTAGTAGATTGAGGGTTGGTAAGTGCTTGGAGTCAAGAGAACATACTGACCCTTAGCTCTCTACGTCATTTAAAAATTCTTTCCTTCCTTTATCCTTTCAAAAAGCATTTATGAAAAGACAACTACGTCAAACCATTATGTTTGTAAATAATTAAAGAAACATGGCCTTTATAAACTCGGGGATGTCCTCATCCAAAATTCTATTTTTGTTGATAAGTCAGGTTCTCAATCAAGGCTATCTAGCAATATCTCCCTTATGGTTTCTCGTGATTATCATGAAGTACTTTGGGACTGAGTTTTCCTTCTAGATAGTCATCCCCAACTGAACAGTCACCCAGTTATTTATGAACCATCATCTAACATATTAGCCTTAATAAATTTTCCAAAAAGCTATTTCCCAAGAAGATAAACTAATAATAGAAGTTACAAACATATCATCATGAACTAGGGATATATTATCCCTAATACTACCTTAGTCCTTGGGGCTAATAGGTTCAGACTTACAGCAGTTTCTACAAAGCATTCTCACCATTATGTTCAATACCTAATGCAGAACCACTGATGGATAGTCTCTTCAGTTCTTAAGAAAGAAAAGGAAAATAAACAAATATTTGTTAAGCACCCACTATGTGCCAGACATTATACTAGACACTTTTCATATATTACTTTATCTAATTTTTACAATAATGCTAGAAAGTAGGTGCTTTTATAATCTCTATTTTATAGAAAAGAAAACTGAAGCAGACAATGATTAAGTGATTTGCTCAGTCAGTTAGTTTGTAACTGAGGCAAGATTTTAATTCACATCTTTCTGACTTCAGGTCCAGTGCTCTATCCACTGTGCCATCTAACTGCCAGTTTGATTGCCATCAGTCCATTGCTAGGAAGTGAGCCAGTGGATCAGTGAATAGAACCCATGACCTGGAATCAGGAAGAACTAAGTTCAAATGTAGCTTAAAAAATCTTTCCACCTATGTGACCCTGGGTAAGTCATTTATCCTTACCTCACTTTTTCATCTGTAAAATGGAGACAATAATAGCACCTACTTCCTAAGATTGTTGTGAGGATCAAATGAAGGGTATTTGTCAAGTTCTCAATATAGTTCTGGCACAAAATATGTTCTTAATAAATTCATGTTTCCCCTGCATTCTTCGTTCTGTATTCTTAGGCATTTCCAGAAAGAAGTTCACTGAGTATGAATGCTTTTGGTCTGATTTCTTATTAGCTAGTTCCTGATTTTCCAAAGGGGGAAATAGGTCTCAAGGTACAATTCATTGGAGGGAAATCAAAAGGTATGTAGATAAGTCCATAGACATAAAGTGATTTCATGGAGGAAAGCAGGGATCAGAAAAGATCTCATGTGAGAGGTAGAACTTAATCTGAACCTTGAAAGAATCAAGGAATTCTTGGTCTAGAAAGAGGAGAGGGAGGTCCTTGTAGGATTTTTTGGTAGGATGTACATCCTTGTAGGATGTATTTACTCATCTATATAATGAGTATGAGAATAATTTTACTACCCATCTCACAAAATCATCATAGGTTATATTCACATAGGATCATAGTTGCATACCTGAAAGGAAGATCCTACATCTCTTGGCCCTACTCCATTTTTTTTCAGCTAAGAGAACCAGATAGATTTAGTAGCTTGGCAAAGGTCACACAGAAAATAAATGGTAGGACATGGATTTGAATGCAGATTATTAATGTGCTATAAAAATCGGAATTATTAGCATTTGTAATTATATTTGACTCAAATGAGTTTGGAGAGGGCACATTTGAGAGTCATTTTAATATTTCTCTTTTTACATTGACTACTTCCCTACAACCTCCAATTAGTCTGCCCTATGGGTCTTAGGACTTTCTTCTTAGATAATTACCTTCTAGGGATAACTTCCTAAACAGGAATTTATGCTGGCTTCAGGCTCTAGGTCTTACCTTATCCCAGGACACACTGGGGTTAATCATTGCTGTTTTATTGAGTATTTCATCTGGTCCTCTCATTAATCTTTTCCTATCCCCTGTCCCTTCATGCTTATTATGGAACTGGTACCATTGAGTATCGATACAAAGCAGGAGATACAAGCAGCATCCTCAAGGATCTTACTACCTTGCCACGGAAAAAAAGATTTGCCTACCTGAATCACCTAGAGAACAATTTGAGACAATGTGTAACCAAGTGTTAAATTGCATGATATAGACTGTGAGGGCACACATTAAGAATTCAGAAAAGGAAAGATCAATGTAGTCAGAAGCCATTGGGGAGGTCTTAACAATGCTGGAACTTTTGCCACATTTTGACTGATAGGTAGGATTTGAATTAGTTAAATGGAGCAGAGATGACATTCCAGGAGGGGGGCACAGCTGGAACAGAGGTGTAGAAGTGGGAATAAGTATTTTTTCTTCTTAGTTCCAACTACCTACACTTCTTTTGGCCTTCTCTGAAACTGGTTATCATTTCTCTGAGTGGGCTACATTCCCACTTATCCCCTTTTCAGTTCCTTGTTTTGAGTTGTCTTATCCTTTAGACTACAAGCTTCTTGAGGCTAGGAACTGTCTTTTAAAGAAAGAAAATATATTTGTATCCCTAGCACTTAGCACAGTGCCTGATATATACTTGATTGGTGAGTTGTTTTAAGAAATACTTGACTCTGTATTTGGGGTTTTCTTGGCAAAGGCACTGAAGTGGTTTCACATTTCCTTTTCTAGTTCATTTTTACAGATTAGGAAATTGAGGCAAATAGGATGAAGTGACTTGCTCAGAGTCACACAACTGGTAAATTTTAGAGACTAGATTTAGACTCATGAAGATGGGTCTTCCTGATTTAAGGACAACACTAGCTAATGTACCACTTAGCTTCCCTTGGTTTAAATATTTGATAAATGTTTATTGACTTACTTAGTATTATTTTAAGGGGAGGAATGTGAAAAGTTAATTAAAACAAAGTATTTTTTAAAGAAGGAATGGAAGGAAAATTTCAAAATATAGGGCAGGATTAGGTTCCAGTTTTACAATGTCTATAAGAGTGATATATAGGAAAAAATGGGGAATTGAATCCTAGTAGTACTCCTTGCTACCTGACATTGGCTATGGCCATGTCCCTGTCCTAAGTATGGTGAGCAACAACACTCTCATATACCTGTTGTCCACTTAGGAGAAAAATAAGAGAAGGAAGCCTCAAAGGTCCCTTCAATTGTCCTACAAAAGCTGGCTGCTCCCCAGCTGATCTCCCCTTGAGATGCAGTCTCCATGGATGACATCCATTCTCAAGGAGTCATCATAAGTTTCTTAGGGAGATACAACATCCCTTTTAAAAAGGTCCACCATCCTAGAAGTTTACCAAGTTTGGGCGTGGCAGCTTTTCTACTTACCTACATCAATCTTACCTATAAGAATGGGCTTGTTTTTATTGATCTATAATATGAGGTGCCTGCCAGTATTAAATGTATATACCAAGTTAAGGAGTTTGCATTTGATGTGGTAGGGAACCATAGAATGCACTTGAGCAGGAGCAACTCTTGGCAGGGAGGAAAAAGAAAGATTACCCCCAAATTCAAAGAAGTAAATGAGTTGCTAAACTGCTGATGGATCCAATTTATGTGACTTGCAAAATGTTTTTTTTTTCATTCAGAGGCAGCAGATCCTTGGTAAACGATTAGAGAAATAAAGCTTCCACACAGACCCATTTGGGTGATAGTTAAGCATTATATCTATTATGCTGTCAATTCAGTATGAGGACAGATACATATATGATTTCACGAGGGATGGGGAGGGTAGCAGAGGGAGATGCTTTGTCATCAAAAGGAATGTTACCTCTCTTCTACACAAAATCAATTCTGTTCAATATTCAAAAGCCTTTAAACACAAGAGAAGTAATCTGTCTTCTTTCATGGCTGCTGGAGGTGGGAAGGAGAGTCACCACATTAAATAACTGATGGCTGATGGGGACACTAAAACCATTATCATAAAAGTCACATGACTTTCCTGAATTGAAGTCTGCTGCTAGGCAAGATACAGGAAGGTCCCTCCTTGACCAGCTCTCAGAGAGGAAACATTTTTAATTGGCTTTTGAGATTCACTATAGATTGTCACCAGCAAGGGGCTAAGATGCGACAATACGGGCTCCTCAAGTCTGTCTCAGAGATTTCTTGGGAATCTCTTCATACAGCACTACAAGTTCAGTAGGATTGGTCCATACTGGTCAGTTAGCACAGAAACACTGCTCCTGTCCTGCAGGACTCTTAATAGTTTAGTGACTGTGGATAACTCATTTCATCATATGGGATATCAGCTTCCTTCTCCCTAAAATTGGGATCAAATTAGTTTAACACCTGAGCAGAAATATTTTGTGGTTCCAGTAAGGAGAAATGTGGGACACAATTTGAAAAAAAAAGCTTTAAATAGATTTTATTTTTTTTATTATAGATAAATGGAAGTTGGATGATTAACTGGTAGAATTTTGTGACATTGGGGTATTTTAGCTAGAAGGGACTTTAGAAGATCATCTCATCGAACTCCTCATTTTCCTTCCAAGACATTTCCTGCCAGGTTGTCTTCAACTGGATCATCACTTCCCCCAGAAGCAGAAAAAAAAATTCTGCTTCTATAATCTCCTGGACTTTGAGAGGCCAGATTTGGCTTTAAACTGATGGTTCCATGGCTGCATAATATTTCATGCCATATAACCAGATATGTATCTTCCTTAATATAAGGTCCTTTAGGGCAAGAACTATATTACATCTGTATATACAGTGTCTACCACATAGTAATCATTTAATAAACTTCTTGTGCGTGCTCTCTATATCTGTCTGTCTCTGGCTCTTTGTACTTTTTTATTTGTTTGTGTCTCAATGCCTGTGTCTCTGTGTCTCTGTGTCAGTCTGTCTATCTTTCTGATAACACTGCGATATTTTAGCTAGAAGAGATCATCTCATCTGACTCTTTTATTTTACACTCCCCAGAAATTTTCTGCAAGATTGTCTTCAACTGAATGAGCTTGCTTGTATTTTTTTCTGTAATATGTTGCCCAGACTCGTACACTCCCCCAGATATGTTTGTATTAAGGCAGACTGTATCTGAATTCTCATTTCATTTTTAATTGAATTGATTTTCTTTTCAGTGATCAAGCATTTAATTTTTTTCTCCCTAGGGAAAGGAAGAAGAAGAAAATCTTCTTACAAGTATGGATGGTTTATATACAATAAATTCCCATATTTACATGGACAAAAATAAGCCTTATTTTGTATATTTAATCTGACACCTCTCTACCAAAAGATAGGTAGCATGTTTCGTCATCAGCCCTCTGGAAATATGATTGAACTTTACTTTGATCAGAGTTCTTAAGTCTTTCAAAATTGTTCATTTTTATAATGTTGTTGATATATGAATCCCAATTTTATTGACAATAAAACTGAAACCAAGAATGAATCATGAATGGCAGTGCCTAAAATAGAAAAAAACTCTTTTTTCTGATTCCTACTCATTCCTTTTTTTCCTTCCCATAAGCCATCTAACAGGTCAACCAGGCTCATTGTGTCCCTTTTTGCCATCCCTTCCCCAAATGAAATAAATAAAAAGACTAAAAGATAAAGAAGACTTTGAAAAGGCAAAATAATTGGTCAGTCTAGTAATATAGGTCTAATATTTTTGAAATTTTTCCACTAATTATAATGGCATAATGGAAAGAGCTTTATATTCAGAAGAAATGAGTTCAAATCAGCTTTGTTTCTTTTTGTGTGGTCTTGGACAAATGATTTCAATTCTCCAGTCTTCAGTTGGGCAACTGTTAGTGCAGTGATAGAATGCCAGGTCTGGAATTAGGTAAATCTGAATTCAAATTCAGACATTTACTAGTTGTGAGAAGGGCAAGTCATTTAACCATGTTTGCCTCAGTTTCCCCATCTGTAAAATTAACAGGAGAGAAAAATTGTAAAACCACTCCTGTACCTTTGCCAAAAAATGCCCAAATGAGATCTTGAAGAGTTGGACATGACTGAAAAAACATTTGAACAAAAGTCTTAAATTCTGTTATCTGCAAAGTATATCTCTTGTGGGAATGGGATGAGGGAAGTGGTCCATGGTCTCCTTCTAACTTCAGACCTATGACCCTCAATTCTACTGAGAAAGTACCATGTGGAATGAAAGCAGAAAGAAAAGTAGAAAGGGAAGGAACTTCTGGGTTTTGGAAAACTGACTGAAGAAGTTGACACTTTTTTTGCAGGGTGATGAAGAAGAATTTGCCCATTTTGAGAGAGGACTGACAAATTGATAGCTAGCAGTGTTTACCAAGGTCTGCAGTCATTGGTCCTAGTACCCCTTCAATTCAGAGCAAAGGCATTGACAGATCAGAACAAGCAATGGCCCATAACCCCAATTATCCAAGAATAATAAGGCCTTCAAGGTATGGAGTATATTTGTACCTGCTCAGCATTTCCCACTTCAAAGGTGGTTACTTGCATTCATTTTTCCTATAAAATATTAAACTGTCAACTAAATTGCAGGGAAGTTTGGTTAAGTAACAGTCAGAGATAATTGTTTCATTTTAATTTATTAGAGCAGGGAAAGGAAGGTTTAGGCTAGGCTTGGGAAAAGAATCTAGCAATTCAAGATTATTCCTATGGAAATCAGAAGTGGCTCTCAGGCTGGTTTGACACAACACTGAAAATAATTGGCAGAGCTAGGTCAAGCCATTGAATCAGGAGTCAGACAGACTGAAGTCTAACCCTGTTTCTATCACTAAGATTACTATATGATTTCAGCCAAGTTATTTTCTCCCTACATAGTAGCTAAGTAGCTCAGTTGATAGAGAACTTAAACTGGATTAATGAAAATTCATCTTCTTGAGTTCAAATCCAGCTTCAAAAACTTTCTAGCTATGTGACTGGATAAATCACTTAACCCTGTTGACCTCAGTTTCTCATTTTAAAAATAAGCTGAAAAAGGAAATAGCAAACCATTCCAGTATCTTTGCCAAGAAAACACCAAATGGGATTATGAAGACAAATAACTAAATGACAAGATCCTTCATTTCCATTTTTTTCTAAATATTCTTTCCTCTTCTCCTTCTCTATCTAGATGCTAGTACCTTCCCCTCTAAGACTATCTTTCCTGTAATAATTATGTTGGATTTCTCATTTATAGAAGTGATCTTACTCATTAGAATGTCAGCTCCTGGAGGGTAGAACTCTCTGCTTTTTTTTTCTCTAATATTTAGTATGTTTGACAAATAATTAATGTTTAATATTTGTTAATTGATTGATCCTTTTCATTTCTACATGAAGTGTTTCTTGTTCCCTCAAGTTTCTAGTCCTCAATAAATCTCCCCCAATAAATTAACTTTTGTTTATCATGCAAACACACACACATACACATATGTGTGTGTGTGTGTGTGTGTGTAGTGTGTATTGTCTCTTCTGATAGATTATGAAGTCTTTGTGAGCAGGAGCCATTTCATTTTTGTTTTTATACCCTCAACATTTAACATGGTCCCTATAATACAGTAAGCACTTAATAAATGCATATTGGTCAATTGCTTGATTTTCCATAAATTGCATAAATTGGGCTATGTGATCTCTAATTCCAATTATATCCAATTATAAAATTATCCAATTATAAATTTCATAATAAATTATAAAAATATCAAATTATAAACTTTTTTGATTCTATTAATCTTTGTGAGAATAAAAAAAATTATAAAATTCAATAAATTTCTAGCACAGATTGTGAGCTACTTGAAAGTAGGGGCTATCTTTGTTTACTTTTTTATCCCCAACACTTATCATAATGCCTGGCACATAGAAAACCATTTATTGATTGATTATGTGGCAAGCACTGTGCTAAGCAACTTGGTAACACAGTGATCAGAGCAATAAATTTAGTTTGGAAATCCTGAGTTCAGATTTGATCCTAGGAAAATGACCTTCTCTCAGTCTCAATTTACTCATCTATGAAAATGAATACTAATAGCACCTACATTCTAGTACTTTTGTGAGGGTCAAATAGGATACTATATGTGAAGTACTTTGAAGACCTTAAAGCATATATAAATGCTAGTTGGTGTAGTTAGTACTTTTGGCATTCAAAGACAAATAAAAATGCCACTGGAATCAATTGATTACTTTCTATGAAGATAGAGACAAATATAATATTTACCCAAGTATATATAAATTATGTAGAAAATATAATATTTGCACAAGTACATATAAATTATTTTATAAAACAATTCTAAGTAATTTTCAGAAGGAAAAAGTAAGAAGTTGGAGAGTTAGCAAAGGTTTCATGTAGGACTTAACCACTGGGCTGTATTTATAAGTTGATAGTGAGGAGGGAGTTTATCTGAGGCATTTTAGCAGATGATAAAATATTAGGTAAGGGTGATAGTTGACAAAGAGTCAGCAGATCTCGGTTTGAAGATCCTCCACCCAATTCTTATGATCTTAGATAAATCACTTCACCTTTTTTGTCTTTAATTTCCCTAATCAAAGGTGGAGGTTAGAGAAGATGACTTCTAAGTTACCTATTTATAATCCTTTACCTTAAAAAGATGGCATGCCTTTGCACCAAGTGAACTTTATTCTCTCCTAGAAAGTATGGGCTGGCCTATGTATCCATTCCAAATACAGAGCTGCCAGTCTTGTACTTCAGCCCGAGCTCCTGCTGATGGAGAGAATATATCACACTGCAGATACATGGAGGCTTCTGCCGGCTGCTCTTATGCGCATCCCATCTCAGAAATGTCATTACACTCTAATGAGCTGCTCTGAAGCATCAACTTTCCAGCCTGCCCAGCTGCTCCAAGGGTCTTTATGGCTTCACTGCAAAGATAAAAACACCCAGAAATTCCTGAAATTGAACTTAAACCGTAGTGTACCAGGAGGCAATCTGGCTCTCTGCTATTAGCTGATTAAACTGTGAAGGTCACTTCCACAGAGAAGAATAAAACAGGAGTTGGGTGACCAATAGATATATTAAGTGATTCATTGTTTAGTAGGTTTGCCTGTTCTGCTCATCATACATTCTGAGTTTGTTTGTTTTGATTTGGTTTTGGTTTTGTTTTACCCTGGAGTGATGGGCAATTGTCTGACAGGAGCAAGCAGGGAAAGCTGAAAGTGAATTTTAAGACTATATACCACCTCCAGCTGTGTGGTCTTTTCCTATGAATAACAGATGCCCTGATAGTTCTAGAACAATTCAACCTGACATATTATCTATTCTTAGAGCTTTGAGCCCCTAATAAGTCATAAAAGGGGTGCAATGTAGGGGAAAGAATAATGGAACTAGATGCAAATCTTGGTATTTTTCTTTCCCTCTCTTTCTATATATTGCTTACTGATTCTCTCCAAGTCTTGGTTTATCATTTGTAAAGTGAAAAGATGATTATATTCGTTTTTCCTCTATTTTCCCTTCTTACTTTAAATTCTTCTAATTTTTACATATTTCCAGAAAGGAATGGAAATGTGAGTGGAGACATTTGTGCAACTGGAAGTCTCCAACTCATATTGTTATTGTCTAATTTTGTCCAACTCTTGGCAACTCCATGTGGGGTTTTCTTAGCAAAGATACTGGAGTGGTTGGTTTATCATTCGTTTTCCAGTTCATTTTACAGAAGAGGAAACTGAGGTAAACAGTCAAATGACTTGCTCAGAGTCAAACAGCTAGAAAAATATCTGAAATTGAATTTGAACTCAGGTATTCCTTGTCCTATGCCATATGCTTTTTCCACTCTTCTATCTGGTCACCAAGTCATGTTGAATAAAATGTAAATGTGTCATAATACCTGAGAAAACCCTCACTTCTATTCAGAAAGACTGATTTTTGAGGACAAGTAAAGTGGGAGTTCTTTTCTATCTTATTCTGGTCAGACTCCCTTCTGAGTTGTAGTCTAGGTGCCACATTTTAAGATGAATACAGATAAGCTGGAGATCATCACAGGAGGACCCTTAGGGTGGTTATGGACTCAGGTCTATGTCATGTGAGGATTGATGTTTTTTTAACCTAGAGAACAGAAAGTTGAGAAAAAATATAAATCGCTGTGTTCAAAGGTTTTGATGGACTTTTGGGTGAAGAAGGAATTAATCTTATTTCTGCTTGACCCCAGAAGGTAGAACTAGAACCAATAGAGGAGGAGGATATGAAATGGAATATTTCAGCATGATTTCAGGGAAAACAAAAGCAAAAATATGCTAAAACATCCTATTATTCAAAGGTGCTTCCAGCATGAGCTGACTAAGGCAGGGTTCCCTCAATTAAAGGTGTTCGGGCAAAAGCTGAATGATTACTGATCAAGGGTGTTGCAGAGAAGAATTTTCAGGTATATTTGAATGGGATGACCTCTATTATTCTTTCAATGTTATCATAAGACCACCTCTATAAGCACAAGCCAAACACAAATAAAAACAAATCTGGGCTGAAGCCCAACAACTGGACTTTGGCACAGGCTACTGTGTGTGTATTGGCCAAGTCAAAGAAAATGTGCCAGATTAGCAAACAACTCAATTAACCATACTCGTTTTCAGGTTTGACATTGTCTTTGTTAAGGCAGAGACCTGACAAGACACAATATGGAAGAATGGAAAGATAATCTGGAATTAGAAGACCTGAGTAAAAACCTACCTCTGATATAGGCTATCTATGTGACCTTGGCGGAGTAATCAAAACTTTCTTAGCCCCCAGCTTTCCCAACTGTAAAAATTTTGGAGTTTCACTAGATGAACCCCTCTAGCTCTAATCTATGGTCTTACAATCCTTATATAAATTTAGTCTCTACCATCTTTAAATCATGAGATCATACATTTAAAACTAGAAGTATACTTAGAAGTAAACTAGACCTTTTCCCTTATTTTTTAGTTAAGGAAATTGTGATCCAGAGAGTTCTCACAATTTACTCAAAATCTGAAATTTGCAGGAGACAATTTATTTCATTTTAGTATTTCAAGAGGCATTTTTCGAGCATCTCTAGTGTCAGTCACTGCATTAGGCACTGCAGTTACAAAGACAAAAACCAAATAGTTGATGCCCTCAGTTAGCTTGGATTCATGAGACTAGATTTCATATTTATTGACATTTATTTAACTCAGTGCTCATTCTTTGCAAGTCACTGAGCTTGGCTATGGTAATATAAAGACAGAAAATGAAAGTCTTTACTCTCAAGGGCTTAGATTCTCTCCTATTGATCTTATATCTGGCTTTCATATTACCTCCCTCCTGACATTGTGAGTTTTTCCAAAATAGGAACTGTCTTTTGCCTTTCTTTGTGTTGGTAGGGAATGGTATAGAGACACAAAGTAGGTACTTCATACGTGTTTATTAATGGACGATTATGGGGGATTATTATAGGATGTTACAGCTAAAAGACTCTAGAGATTCTGAGAATCCATTTTAGAGATATGGAAACTGAGGCTCAGGGGGGTCATGCAGCAATTAAGTGATAGACCTGGAACTAGAGATACCATTTTAGAGATTTGGAAATTGAGGCTCAGAGGGGATCATGCAGCAATTAAGTAATATGCCTGGAACTAGAATTTTAGTCTTCTGCCTCTGACTCTTTGCTCTCTACCGTAATTATAGCCCAGCTTTGGAAAATGACCTCTTCCTGACATTATTTCTGCACTTTGATTTCCTGGTATATAATTGCAAGGTTGATAGAACTGCCTTTCTAGTTTATGAAAGCTGTGATTTATCACAGAACCCATAAGAAATCCTTCCTTCCTTTAACCCAGACAGAATTGATGAGCTGCGTAATAGTTACAAACTTGCTGGCTGGGGTTGTAAAAAGATTCTGGTCTACTGTGCTCCCAAACTGGTACTAGTTTTTTATTATTTTCCCCAAAAACAAATATAGCAGGATGAATTATTGATGTCTTATTAAATACACTTGTTATAGAAAAATGACTTGTAGCCATATGTAAAATTATTGCCTTATTATGTGCATACATTATAAGATGAAGAAGTCGACCAAATCCTGTAATAATAACTAGCTGTGGTTTTTTTCACATAATTTTACTTATGATGTTTTGATTAAAGTCAAGTTCATTATTACAGACATTATTGACCTACTTTATTCCATTTAATATAATCTAAACTATGATTTCATATATCCTCATAACCATCAAAACTGTCTTGTCCATTATATATTGATCTCTCATACATTGCTACATCTGTCTCTGCAATATGTTGTACAGAAACAACAACAGCCTAGTTGCCAAAGCCATAAGAATCCCTTCCTTGAAGACTGTGTGAGGGAAAGAAGTGAATTTCAGGGCTAAGTGTTTCTATGTTGTGGGAAATTTTATTGTTTCTCTATTAGGATCATAGCTTCATGAGGAGAGACCTTCAAGGTGATCTGGTCCAAGATCCTAATTTTTCTCTTGAGAAAATTGAGTCCCATATAAGTTACAGTGGGAGACACAAAATCATTCAGGGGTAGGTGAAAGTGTTGGGAGCTTTGACTCAGAATCCTGGTTCTAGAGAGGGAGATACTGGCCTTGCAATATAGTGGGGGAAATAATTTTACTTAAAATTGAGATGATGCATTTATTATTTCTACAGGGCTTTTCTTGTTGCTAACCTTAGATTCCTCTTCTTTGAAAGAAGAATGAGTGGGAAGCTGCTCACCAAGTAGGGTCCTTTCCTGGCCTTTGGGATGCCTTCTCTTTTTACATCATCCTTAACCATCCCCAGCTTCCTTCATGTATCAGCTTATAGGTACCATCTACAATGAGATCTTTCCTTCATCCTCTCATTAGTTTTTTTTTTAATTTTAGTGTTTTATGCACACAAACACACAAACATATACACACAGACTTGATTACACATACATATATATATAAATACATATATTCAAATACAGAGATACATAAAGATGCATACTGATATGTATACACATATATACATACATTCTCACATACATATACACTCTTACTCATCCCCACATATACACACAGACAGACACAAATGGGCATACATACTTATACACCCGATTACACACACACAAACTTGTACACATATATATATATATATAAAACACACATTCATATGCACAGGTATACAAAGAAACATACATATGTATATATGCATACCTATTCACACACATACATATCCCCAATACACATACATATACACAGACACATACATACACACATATCATAATGATAAAATTATAGTTTTAGGGTTAGATAGGAACTCAGATGACTCATTTTGTAAATGGGAACACTGAGGCTCACAATGCCAAATTGAATTCTCCATGAGCCATGGTATATCCCAAGTTATTTGGTTTCAAATTCAGTACTCTGTCCTGTAACTTCAGCTCATTCAAGTCTCCAATTCTCTTCTCCTTTTCTGTGATAGTTACCTTCCCATACTAAAGAAAACTCTTCATATATATATATGTATATATATATATATTTGCACATAAATATATATGTATGTATTTGAAAACCTTCATCTTCTACATAAATGCTAGCTATAATAATTATAATTATTTCATATTTTATTAGAATAAGTGTTACTATAATTTATTGCAGTGGAGAGCAAGTTCAATAGTTAAGTATTATCAAGAAACCCATACTCATTTCTCTGAAGAAAGGGCTTTCTTAACTTTTAAAAAATTGTTTGATTTTTTTCTAGTTATACATATATGTTAATTTTTTAAAATATACATTTGTTTATGAATCATGTTGGGGGAGAAAAATCAAAACAAAAGAGAAAACCCATGAGAGAAAAAACAAACAGAAGAAAAAGGGGTGAAAAGTGAACATAGCATGTGTTGATTTGCATTCAATCTCCATAGTTCTGTCTCTGGATGTAGATGGCAATTTTTAAAAATAACAGTCATAGAAATTTATTTAATCTTTTTTATAATATCTGCAAAAAGACAAATTTAAGGTTTACATAAGGGGAAACACCAACAATAAAACTTCCTAACAATTAAGGCTTTCCTCAAAGGGAATAGAATACATCTCTAATAGATTGTCTCTTCAATAGAGGCATAAAGGAGGCAAGGCTATTTGTTTTGTTTTTGTTTTGTTTTGTTTTTTGTTGTTGTTGTTTGTTTCTTTCTTTCTTTATTAAATCTTTTTTTATTTTCAAAATGTATGTATGAATAATTTTCAACATTCACCCTTGGAAAACCTTGCATTCCAATTTTTTTTTTCTCTCTCTTCCCTCCACTCCCTCCCCTAGATGGTAAGTAATGTGCAGTTCTTCTGTACATATTTCCACAATTACAATCTGCCCAAGAAAAATCAGATGAAAAAGGGAAAAAATGAGAAAGAAAACAAAAGACAAACAAATAGCAACAAAAAGAATGAAAATACTATGTTGTGATCTACACTCAGTTCCCATAGTCCTCTCTCTCGATGCAGATGGCTTTGTCTATCACAAGATCATTAGAACTAACCTGAATCACTTTGTTGCAAAGAGCCATGTCCAGGGCATTTTCTATTCAAAGTTTATTGGGATTACTTTGGATCACTGAACTGCTGAGAAGAACCAATTCTTTCCTAGTTCATTCAACTCATTCCTAGATGATTGCACAATCTTGCTATTGCTGTGTACAATGTATTCCTGGTTCTGCTCGTTTTGTTCAGCATCAATCAGTTTATGTAAATCTTTTCAGGCCTTTCTAAAATCAGGCTGTTCATCATTTTTATAGAACAATAATATTCCATTACTTTAATATACCACAACTTATTCAGCCATTCCCCAATCGATGGACATCTACTCATTTTCCAATTCTTTGCCACTACAAAAAGGGCTGCTACAAACATTCAGCATGATCCAAACTTCCTAGACCTGGCTGAATAAACAACAGCCTCCCCCTACAATCAGCTTCTCACACAGAAATTGTAGGGGCCCACTCCAGTCATAATCATAAATATATATCTTATTTATTCATCTAATATAACTACATGTATCTATATGGTTATTTGATATTGCCAAGTGATTAGTACATGATGGGTACTTAATAAATGTTTATTGATTGATTGACTTAAATATCCTTAAGAGGTGAGGGTAATAATAAAGAATACTAATGAAGGCATCTGGCTCATATCCTGGTATTCTCTTTTGCTCTCTCCCCTAACAAATTACTTTCCCAATGCTATCTCATTAATGCTCACTGCACATCATCCCACTGAGATAAGGAGAAGACTTATAATATTCTCTTTAAAGATGTGGAATGTGAATTAATCAAAGTTGAACAGTGGCTATTCCAGATCTCTAAGCTCCTTCTTAGATACTTTAATCCCTAACATGTTCTGGTTTTCCAGAAAAACAAATAATTTTTATCTAAAAGATAAAAACTGATTTTCTTCTTTTCAGGCCACAATAAACAGATCAAAGTTAGAGTTGAAAAAGGCCCAAGGAAACAACCAGTTTAGTAGAGGAGAAACCTGAGACTCAGATGATACTAAATGAAAGATTTTTTTTCAAACTGAATCAGCCAAGAATTAAAATTGATGATGGCTACAATTTGCAATTCTTCTGTCCAAGAGAAGGAAGAAAAAACAGGGAAAAAGAAGAAAGAAAGGTATCCTCAGATTGTGTTATTGTCTTTTACAATACAATTAGTCGTTAAGGTGGTAACCTTGAAGAGGAACCTCAGTAATCCCTTTCATGATGAAGGAGAACTATAAATCTTATCTTTGAGTTAATGAGGATCCAATGAGAATCAATTCAGTTGGCCCTATCTGGCAAAGTAATAAAAGTACTTTCATCACCCTCTCAGTTTCAGTACATTGGGACAAAGTTTTGAGTGCCCTACCTTAGTTGTTTCTCAGTTGTTCATTCTACATTACCTATAGACATAAAAAAGCCTATTGAAATTTATTTACACACATTTTAAAAACATTTAGAGGTGAGGAAAAGGGCATTAGGCATACTTAATGATATTAGGTCATTTAGATACTGTCTCATATATTGAAATTGCTAAAATGATGGATTAGACAAATTTTGTCCAAAAATCCTTCCCTAATTCAGTAAAATGAACACCCTATTGAGCTTCTATTGTGTTCAAGACACTGTGGCAATATGGTTACAGAAACAAAAAATAAAAATACACAAACAACTCCCTGTTACCATTATTTGGGGATCAAGTAGTCAGTATGTATGATATAATTTGAAGAAAAATTATGTAGAATTGAGAAATAGGTTTACCAAACAAAGTGGTCCCTGAATTGAATATTAAAGGAAATAAGTTTCAAAAAGGAGAAGGAGAAGGAGAAGAAGACATGTATTCTAGGAATGTGGATCCAGAAAGTTCAGGAAATAGTTACTCAATCTATTTGATGGGAACACTAAGGGGATGAAAAAAAATCAAAAATGTCTGGAAAGGGAGGCAGAAGACAGATTTGTAAGAGCCTTTAAATGCTATATTGGGATTGTTTCTTTTTATCCTTGAGACAATGGGGAGCCACTAAATATTTCTGATTGGGGGATTGCAAAGACAGGTCAGACCTCAGTCATAAGATAATTAATTTGGCACCTGCATGGAGAATGTATTGAGATGGGAGAAACTGGAAAGAGGGAGACTAATTATTGATACAATACAAGTCGAGGGGAGAGTTGAGAAGGACCTGAACTAGGTAATAGCTGTATGGATAGAGAGAAGGGCCAAATGAGAGGGATCTTGTGGAGATAATATTGATGAGACTTGGCAACTGATTGGCTACATGGCATGAAGGAGAGTAAAGCATCCAGAATGATTCTGCTGTTATGACCCTGGGTGACTGGAAAGATGGCAGCATCTTATACATTCAGTCAGTAATCAATCACTAAGTGCCTATTATTTGCCAACACCTTGGGAAGTGCTGATAGAAGAAACCCAGCTACAGAAACATGGAGGTCTGAAAGAAAAATGGATTGTGGAGGAGAAGCTCATGAATTCTGTTTTGGAATTCTGATGAACCCCTTCTCTCCTATTCTGGACTTGCTTACTGCTTGGCAAGGTGAAATTGAACAATAATATTCTCATACTGATTACAACCCAGTGATTCTGAACCTCTGTAGATTATCAATCATTCAAACCCCAATTCCTACCCTCTGGAATGTTTTTCCTATAAGCAATAAACTTCCCTTTATCCTAAATATTTTCTTCTTCCACCCCTCCCATCTACTCACCATTACTGAAATATGGCTCCCCCCAGATGACACAGTTTCCCTGGCCACTCTTTCTAATCTTTTCCTCCAAATATAATTCTCTCTGGAAACAATGAATCATAATCAAGAAAACATATTCCAACACATTATGAGTGTGTAGACATGTATCTTCCTTCTGTTCACTCATCTCCACAATATTTTAATAAGTATTATATAGAAATACTTTCCTTCTATAATCTCTCTCATTCCTGAACTACTTCTTACATTGAAAATACCTTCAATTATGTGGCTCCATCTGTCGATTGCCTGGTTCTTCTTAGAACATCCAAAATATGGAGAATTCTGGGGAGATGGAGGAGTAGGTCAGAAAATTTCAGGCTCTCCAGATTTTCCCCATAAATACAACAAAAATATACCTCATAGAAGAAATAGATAATTAGCAATCAGGGATCCCTGGGGTTAGCTGGGTTGGGAGGTAGCCTTAGCCTGAACCATAGGAAATTTGACCTCATGTACATGTGGAGAGTCAAGGACCTGAGTCTAGTGAAGCTATTAAAAATCAAGAAATAACAAAACAAAATATGGAGAATGAAACAAAAGAGAATGTGGTGCATCTTATAAGAGAAATAACAGATCTGAAGAACAGATCAAGAAAAGAAAATATAAGAATTATTGGATTACCTTAAATCTGTTACCAAAAAAGAACCTTGACACAATAATTATAAGAAATAATTTAAAAATTGTCCTGAAGTGATAGAACAAGAGGGAAAATTAGAAGGAGAAAAAAATCCACTGATCATCACCTCAAAGAGATCTTACAAGGAAAACACATAGGAACATTATTGCTAAATTTCAAAAAACTCAGATAAAAAAGAAAATTTGATAAAAAAGAAACAAAGCAAAACAAAACAAACAAACAAAAAATTCAAATATCCTGGAGCTACAATGAAAATTGCACAGGATCTATCAGCAGCTACAATAAAAGACCATAGGTCCTGGGATATTATGTATCAACAAGGAAAAGACTTGCAACCAAAAATATTCTGTATAGCAAAATATAGTATACTATGTATGCTTACAAATACAAAATTAAGTATACTATGAATTAAAAAAGGACATTCAGTGATTTCATAAATTTTAAGGTTTTTGTCTCAACCAAACCTTTACTCAATAGAAAGTTTAAGATAAAAGAGCTAATAACAAGAAAAATGAATTTCAAGAGACTCAATAATGACAAAATGCTTATGATTTATATGTGAAAGTATAAAACATCTATCTTAAGATTGACAGTAATTTTGAAGTCTAAAAGAAAGATTGGGGCAGAGCTGAGTGTGATCTGACTCTAAAAAGCAAAATAGTCCAGGAAAATAAAGAAATGTAATTTTCCTACATGAATGAGGTGCAAAGAAAGAACTGACACTAAGGCATTAAATGAAGGAGGAGATATGATAGTTCTAAAAATTTACTCACATCTGGAATGGGCTACAAAAGGAAAACACACCCACCCACACACCATACAGAGTATAGCATCCTCCAATATTTATTAATAAGGTGGGAAGGTAGGATAAGTAAGGTACTGAAGGGTGTGTAGATTTATAGCAGTGGGATAAAGTTTGTCAATTAATAAGAAATGGATAAAAAGGAAGGAAAAGGGTAGAATAGGATATGATGGGATATAGAAGGATAAAAATAAAAAGGTCCACTCCAGAGATGTTTTCATATCTCTCTGAGCTACAATACTGACTCATATTCACAGGACTTTTTCTTGTTTATCTCTCCCACCACTTGTCATCTCCTTTTTATATGTTCTCTTCCTCTCTTAAAATATAAGCTCCTTATCATTATACACGGCAACAACAGTACTATATGACGATTAATTCTGATGGACATGGCTCTCTTCAACAATGAAATGTTTCAAACCACCTCCAATTGTTCACTGAAGAAAGCCATATACACCCAGAGAGAGGGATGCAAAATGTGGACCACAATATAAGATTCTCATACTCCTTGATTGATGTTTGCTTACATTGTGTTTCCTTTATCTGATATATCATTTGTGTAGATAAGATTTTTCTTGCACAACAATGATAAGTTTGGAAATATGTATACATATATTTGATTTGCCAATATTTTAACATAATTAACATGTAGTGGATATCCTGCCATCTAGGGGAGGGGTGGGGAGTTGGGGGGAAAAATTTGTAACGGAAAGATATGTAAGGGTTATTGTTGAAGAATTACCCACACATGTTATGCAAATAAAATAAAATTAAAAATAAATAAATTAAAAAAAAAATATAAGCTCCTTGAGGTCAGGGAGTATCTTTATACTTCTACTTGTATTCCCAAGACTAAACACAGTGCTTGGCACATAGTAAACACTTCATAAATGTTTGTTGACTAATTGACCATAATTCTAATCCATCATCTTTTTGCCAATTAATAAATAGAAGCATTTCTTATCATCAGTATTTTGGAGTCTCAATTAGTGCCTGAATTGAATCAGAGTTCTCACATTTACTCAGGAGTGCCTTCTTTTTTCATGATTATGGTCACCATGCAAATTGCTCTCATGGTTCTCCTCCTTTTTACTCTGCATCAGTTCATAAAAGTTTACCCAGGTTTTTTTATGAATTAGTAACATTTTTCATTTTTAAGGGGTAAGAATATTCTACAGCATTCATAAAACACAATTGCTTTTGCCAGACTATATTCTTGGAGGTAAGAAAGGGCAAGAGGCAGATGGCTTCGAAAATGAGTTCAATAAATCAAAAAGATTTCCCTTTGGTTTATTCTTTTGGGATGAGATCAGCACCTGAACTCAGAGGCGTTTATGATGGTATTAGAAACTTCATAACCTGAGCAATACACAATCTAGTCTGCATTTCTGTCCAGTCAGATATTTTCTGATAGCAGTTCTGCCTTCAAAGTAAGTTAGTCATGTCTATGAAAAGCACAGCTACTCCACAAATCCATGAGGTCAAAATCAAAATGACTATTTAATTTCCAGACCAGGGGTTTTCTTATCAGAGCCTTCATTATTTACCAACCCCAAAACACTAGCCTGGACTGAAATAATTAGATCCATAATGAAAAGGAGACAAATAACTTCCTGTTTCTAAAGAAACAAACAAATATGACTTAGACCTTAGAAAAGTTTGAAAATGTTTTTATCTGGAATTGCAAGGGTTTTTTTTTTTTTCTATATCATTTTGTCACTCCTTTCCTAAACACATAGTAAACATATTTTTCAAGTGGGAAACGTTTTTATATTTTCAAAACAAGTCTTCCTGAGGCAAGGATGGTAAGAAAAGTCAGAAAGTCAACAACACTTATTAAGCCCTTACTATATACCTGACATTGTGCTAAGTTCTAAAAATAAAAAAAATATAAGTGAAAAGACAAGTGTATCATGTCTCTCAAGGAGCTTATATTTTTAATTTGGGAATATAATACAAAATGGATATGAAAAGCAGAGTGTGATAAGTGTATAAATACATATGAATTATGATTTTAAAGAACATTCTTTTTGGAAGCTATTCACCTCCCATCCAGCAACTGACTATACAATGTTGGGTCACTAGGAATGATAGCCCAAGGTTCTGTTTCTATACTGAAAAATTATAGTCCATAATATCCCATGATGCATTTGATTAGATTAGCTTAATGATTAGCTTAAAATATACACAGGACAGTAATATTCCACTACCTTCATGTACCACAGGAAAGGGAATATGGCTGGAGTATGGTTGTAGTTGATGTTCAGTTTCTTTGATGGTGTCCAATTCTTCATGATGCCATTTGGAGAGTTTCATTGGCAAAGGTCATAGAGTGGTTTGCCATTTTCTTTTCTACCTCATTTCATATATGAAGAACCTGAGGGAAATAGGGTAAACTGACACAGGGTCCACAGGTCTACACTAGAGTCATAGTGCTAGTAAGTGTTTGAGGCCATATTTGAACTGAGGGAGATCAGTCTTTCTGACTCCAGCTCTGGTACTCTATCCACTGCTGCTTTGATATCTAATCAATATAGGTGAATATAGAGATGGGTAAATAGATAGCAAGAGAGAGAGATGAGAAATAGACACAGATAGAAATAAAATTTGATATAAATTGGTATAGATATCTGTAGAAATGGAGAAGAATATAGAGGACAGGGGACTGGATCAAAGTGATAAGTATTCTCATCCACACAGAAAAAAATAAATTATGAAGAACACTATTTGCCAAGACTGATATGCAGTTTGATTGGCAGTATATCATCTTTATCAGTGCACACATCTTTAACAGGCACAACAGAAGGACATTGCAATAATCCCAGAAATGAACAAGTAGAAGAAAGTGGTTTGGGTTATTTAAATTTTATAGTATTTTCATTTTTTTTTAAAAAGGAGAGTTTTATTCTTTTAATTCTAATCACTGTGATTCATGAAATACCACAGTTCTGAAGTAAGTAAAATTTTCATGTACCCAAAAGGCATGGAAAAATGCATGATGGAAGGATTTCTGGCTAAGATAGCATATCAGACCAGAAGAGCTTAAACAAAACAAAATTAAACAGGTAAATCTCTAAAAATGAAGAGGAAGGTACAATGATAAAAAATAAGAGCAAATGGCAATGAATTCCTCCATGCAGTATAGGGTTGATCAAGAAGACTGTTAGAAACTTGTGGCTGTTCTGAGTGAATACAAGCCAGAATAGGGAGCAGGCATAATATGTAAGCAGCCTGGACCTCCTATAGGAAATGTTACTAGGTCAGTAACTGAGAAATTCTTAGAGTTCCCCAAAGTAAGGAAGAGTCAAGGCAATGGAGTGAAGATAGGGACCCATTAAAGTTTTCCTAGAAAACATTCCAAATACCATCAAATAATGATGCTAATCAGATTTTAGATTTAGATAGAAAAAAGACAGAATGGAACAATATTCTAGCCAAAGGAATCTTGGGATATATTGCATGGGAGTGGGTGTGGAGTGCAATTGCTGCACAGATTACACCAGCATAGCCAGGCTCCAGGGACCACCAGGAACAGGTCATGGGATTTCTGAATTGACAGCAGTGGAAGAAATATCTAAATTTCTCAGCCAAACTACAACGAACTAGGAAAGGTTTGGTTTACCAGCATGTAAGGGGAGGCCCAGTCCACGATCAGGCTTTGGGAACCATTGAATCATCAGCAGAGACAGGACTGTTAGAGCAACAGTGATTAAGGCAGCAACAGTGAAGGCAGCTTCTGGGGATTTGTGCATGCAGGTAAGGGGGGCAAATAGCTGGTCAAAGGAAGATAAAAGGGGCCCTTTGCTGGCATTGAGGAAGGACTGTGTATCTTTGGCCACACTTAGATTTGGGTAGCAGTGCTGCTTCATACTACAGAGTCCTAGAATCTCTGGAGAATCTCCAAAAACAGCTGCACAAAATCCTTAAAGCTTGGACAATATAGCTTCCTGCATTAATAAAAAGTTAAAAGGCAATTAATAAGTTGGAAAAATGAGCAGAGAACAGAAAAATATTCTGACCATAGAAAACCACTATCGTGATAAGAAAGATTAAAATACATACTCAGAAAAGGATAAAGTCAAAGCTCCTACATTCAAATGAATGAATAAAATATTACATGAAAAATAAGAATTGATTTTAAACCATAGGATCAGAAGATATGAACTATGCCCAAAGGGTTATAAAATCATGCATGTCTTTTGAACTAAAAATACCAACATTAAACATGAATTCATATATATTTAAATAGTGTGTGTGTGTATGGAAAAGAACATATATGTATAGAAATATTTATAGCAGCTCTTTTCTCAGGGGAAACAATGTGAAATTGAAAGGATGCCTATGAATTGAGGAATGGCTGAATAAATTTTGATGTGCGATTATGAAGGAATATTATTGCTTTTTAAGAAATTATGAGATTCTCTGATTCCTGCATAAAGAAGAGATTCCAACTGCCACTGTGTTCCTGGCTGAGAAACCTCTAGGGAAGACATCAAAGTCTTAATCTCTAGGTAAAGGTGGTGTACACTGCACTTTCTCAACCTGGCAGAGATGTTTCAGTATTCCAACAGACAAAGTGTAGAAAGAAGTGACGAAGTATTGCTGGTTCTGCTTGTTTTGTTCAGCATCAGTTTGTGTAAATGTTTCCAGGACTTTCTAAATCAGTTTGTTCATCATTTTTATAGAACAATAATATTCCATTACCTTCATATACCACAACTTGTTCAGCCATTCCCAACTGATGGGCATCCATTCCTTTTTATGAAAATGTTTTGCACAATTGCACATGGGTCTTCTCAATCGAGGGAGAGGGGGTTGAGGAAGGAGGAAAATCTGGAACTTGGAATTTTAAAAAGAGATGTTAAAATGCTTTACATGTAACTGAAGAAAATAAAAATAAAATAAAACATAAAAAAGCGTTCCCCAAATCACAGCAGGAGATTGATGACTAATACAGTGTCCAAGAAGCTCGCGCCCAAGATATAGGATCAAATATCATCCATGCAGTCCATACCCAAACTAGAATCCATGTAGCCCATACTTAAATCAAAGTTTAGCCAATTCATACTAAAATCACAGCAGGAGAAAGGGTCAGACCACTGTCTGGTCAGTGCATAATCTAGCTAGTCCTCATCTGACCTACAAGAAAAAAGGAAGCCAAGCATTTGGGCTTGCAGAAGTCCTACTACCAATCCTTTCAAAATTTAGTTTTGTCCTATCAAAGGTAGAGCAAGGATTGCAACCAAATACAAGTTCTGGACCATTCAGCAAGGGCCACCAAGTAGACCATGGACAAAGTCTAAGGTGGGCCACCAGGAAATTGAATCAAAATCAGGGATCCCATATTTAGAACAAAGCAGTGTTTGCCCACATCACCCAGGAGTAGAGTTCAACATAAGTACAGAGTCCTGATGTAGATACTTAAGTAGAGATAGAAATGAACTCCTTCACTATGGGATGGGGCATGACAGAAAAAAGGGTGAGGTTAGTAAAAGAGTTGCCCTCAGAAACATAAAAGAAAAATGGCTCAATGAAGCATTACAAATTTACAGAAAAGAACAGAAAGAGAGCCAGAAGGAAACACAGAATCGGGATAGCTTTGATAGTTACATTATGTTATAATCATGTTATAATTAAAAGGAAAAGTAAGCTGTGGATAACAGATTCATAGTTTCATATGCAGTACTCATTTTCTTTTTTTATCTTGTAGGCACAAATTCTCCTTTTAATTGGTATTTGTTGAGATCATTTTTTTAATTAAAAAAATATATGGACATGGGCAAACTGGCAAATCACCATCAATGATGTGTGTCAGAAATGCCATTAAAAGACATCATCAAGAATATGAATATCTAAGAAAGAAAATGGGGAGCTAATCACAGAATAAAAGTGAAATATAACAAATGGTCAACCTAAAAACTGAAATGGGTACTGTGAAATATTAAAGACCTAGAGCTACTCTAGAGCATTAGGTAGATTTTCTATAAAGTATTTATGGAAAAGCATAGTTAAGAATTATGTAAGATGAAAAAAGGTATGAAGGGACTGTGACTATCGAAGGAGCAATCAACTTGATCATATCAAGCCAAAAGAGGGTATGATTAATTCCATCACAGGAAATTATGAAGGGAATGATTTGTATATGACAAAACAAATATAAAAAATCATGCATGTGTATATATGTATATTTGTATATAGATATATATGCACATATGTATATATAATAAATATATGTTAAATGCTAATTTATATATGACAGGTACTAGTATTATTATTATTGTCACCATACAAAATAGTTTTCCTTTTTTTTTTTGATAAAAGTTTTCATGGAAATAGTCCTATGATAATGATTATCACCACTACCCCTATCATCGTCATTATCATTGATAATTGTTATTAGTCTTGTTCCTATAAAGGTAGCTTTGTGGTACAGCAAATAGACTTGTGAGCTTAAAGTCAGGAAGATCTGAATCCAAATTTGGTCATACAATTATTAGCTTCGTGAGCTTAACTTCTACTTTGTTCTTCAAAAAATAAAATTAGGATCATAATAGTAGCTATGTTGTAAAGTGCTTAGTGCTTCACAAATATTTTATTTGATTCTCACAGCAACCCTTTTTTTATCATGGCTTTCTGGTAGACCAATAATTTTTAATCATCTTTTCTAGATTTTTTTTCCAGATCACTTATTTTTCAAATGAAATATTTCACATTTTTCCAATTTTTTCATTGTTTTGATTTTGCCTTATTGTATCTTGATTTCTCATAAAGTCATTAGCTTTCATTTGTTAAATTCTATTTTTTAAGGAATCATTTTCCTCAGTGAGCTTTTGTACCTCCTTTCCCAATTGGCCAATTTTGATCTTCAAGGCATTCTTCTTATTAGCTTTTTGTATTTCCTTTTGCACTTCTCTCAATTTTTTCCCTAATTTTTCCTCTATCTTTCTTACTTGATTTTCAAAATCCTTTTTGAGCTCCTCCATAGCCTGAGCCCAATTCTTATTTTTCTTGGAGGCTTTGAATGTAGGAGCTTTGGCTTTGTTATCATCTTTTGAGTTTCTATTTTGATTCTCCTTGTCACCATAACAATTTTCAATAGTCATAAACTTTTTTTTTTTTGCTTTTGCCTCATTTTCCTAGCTTATTACTCTGATTTTAACTGTTAAAGTAAGGCTCTGTTTCTAGAATGGCGGGTGTATTGTCCCATACTTCAGGGATTTTGTGCAGCTGTTTTCAGGAATCTGACCACAAGTGCTCTTTTCTATCCTGGAGCTGTTGGATGTGTCCCCAACCCATTATCACTGTAAGATGTATTGTCCTGGCTGGGATTGGGGCTCTGAAGACCAGACTGTTCTAGGACTGCCCACTAGAATCTCATCCTGTTATCACAGACCTTCTCCATTGATCTTCTGAGTCCTTCCTAGTATCCCCAGGCTGAGAGGTCCAGCACTGCTGCTGATTCAGAGATCCCATTTCACTGACACTGGAGTCCAGGGCCTGTACTGGGGGGTGAGCTGGGGTTTCACTTTGGTTCCACAAACTTTTTCTGCTTACCTTCCAGCTCCTCTTTGGTGTTTCTGGGCTGCTGCTGATTCAAAGATCAGCCTAGGCCAGGCTGTGGTGGGTCTAGGGCTGCACTTTGGACTCCTACCATGATTTCATGATTTTGTGCTGAGCTCCTTATTTGCCATCACCTGGAAAATATTCTATTCCATTTGGGGGTGTTCTGATGCTCTAAAATTTGTTTAGAGTCATTATTTAAAGGAATTTGGAGCAGTTTGGGGGAGAGGTTGGGCAAGTTCTTTCCTTTACTCTGCCATCTTGCCTCTGCCTTCTCATTGTGGTGTTTGACCCCTGTCCTTAGGAGTATTCTTTGAAAGTTCCACCTTTGTGTTTAAGATTCTTGCCATCAAAATGATTGACATGCATCCTGCTGTATACAGATCATGATTTGTTTTTTACACTTTCTGCAAACTTTGTGAAATAATTTTTTCTAGTTTATCGTGAAAATATCATTTTTTTATTCTGTTAAGGTCTGCCAATTGGATTCATGTCCCACTCAAAAAGCTATTTTCAAAATTCTAGAGTCCAATCTTGCTTTCAAAAATAATTTCAAACAATAGCATTTTTGTTTGTTTTGTTTTATTTTGTTTTTTTCCTAATCCATTTCATCATTAAGTATAATTTAAGGAGTTTGCCTTTAGGGAAGATTTTCATTGACCCTAGGGTCTCCTTTTAATTCCTCTTTAGATTTTAGTAGTTTCACAATATCACCTCTTTTTTCATCTAATCTGGCTTTAGGGATGCAAATACTCTTAATAATTACTCTGCATTGGTCAGACTTTAATATTGTGTGGTTTAGAGATGAAGATGCTATTGACAAAAAACAATATGAATGCCTTTCATGTAACAGGTAGAAGTGTTTCTCAATATATGACATATATGAGATACTAATGATTCATCATGAAAGCATTCAGTTCCCCCATTTATGATATGTTGTCCCTTTTTAGAATGTAAGTTTCATAAAGTAGGGAACATCTTCTTTGCTTTCATTTTGTATTTTAACTCTTAACAGTGCCTGCAGTGTAATAATACCATAGTAAGATGGACAATGGTTTATATATATATATATATATATATATATATATGTATATGTATATATATATATGTGTGTGTGTTCACATACATATATATGTATGTATGTGTGCATCACTGTCTCTATATATATACTTATGTGGATACATGATACACAAATATAGAAACATTTGTGCATGTATATGTGTGCATTGCTTCCAAGACACTATCCATCCATCTTATCTCCTGTTGTCTTTCTCCTTTTGTATTCAATTTTCCCAACATCAGAGTCTTTTCCAATAAGCTTCACATCAGTATTTGACCTTTTAGTGTGTTTCCATATATATAGATGCATCCATAAATACATATTTTCCAGACACATTCCCCTACTTTATAACCCACTCCATTTTCACTTAACCATTGCCAATGAGCAGACTATTGACATTTCTGATTTGTTCTAGTGTATCTCCCCCTCCTATGGTGGAGCATGGTGACACATACCTACAATCCCACTGTGGGGGAGGCTAAGACTAACATATTTCTTGAGCTCAATGGGCTCAGCTGATAAGGTGAGAATAGTAATGGGGTTGGGCTTGGAAGTAGACCTGAATTTTCAAATGAAAAGACCTATTTAAAAAACCAGTTCTTGTCTCTTAATGATACTTGACAACTCATTTATCTACTCACAATTTTGAGATGATCATTATACCAGTTTTAAGTAGAAGCAGTCTGGAATCCTTTGTCTTTTCATTGATTTCTTTGATTTTGGAGCAGTTGCATCATACAAGCCAAGCAGAGATATTGTAACAATCCATTCCTCCTAGACCTTCATAGCTACCAGAGAAGTCCCAGGGCATAGGAATAGTCGGCTTTATACCATCTCAATTGACATTTCCCTACATTTGCTATTGCCTTCTCCCGCTCTCTCTTCATTCCTCCCTTATATGATTGATGATGTGCTGGGCTATGAAGAGGTTAGCCTTGTTTGTTGTTATTGTTCAATTGTTCGGTCATGTCCAATTCTTCCTGACCCTCTGGACCATAGCACATCTGGCCTTTCTATCCTCCACTATTTCTCAAAATCTGTCCAAGTTCATGTTCATTGCTTCCATGACACTATCTCTCCATCTCATCCTCTGCCATCTCTTTCTCCTTTTGACTTCAATTTTCCCCAACATCAGGGTTTTTTCCAATGAGCTTTGTCTTCTCCTTATGTGACCAAAGTATTTGAGCTTTAGCCTCAGTATTTGACCTTTTAATGGATAATCTGAATAAATTTATTTGAGTATGGACTGATTTGATATCCTTGTTATCCAAGAGGCTACTTTGATCCTCAAATCATTATCTCTGGCTGTGCTTTTTTTTCCCATCTGTTTTGGTGTACACCTCCCACCTTACAATCATTTTTCCTAAACATCATTGCAATGACATTGGATCTTAGAAAATCACAGAATCTTAGAGAAGGGAGGGAATTTAATATCTGTTTAGTCCAATCTAATGAGGAAAATAAATTAGATAACTTGCTCAGGGTCACACAGGTAGTTTCCAAAGCCAGATTTGAACTCAAGAAGATGAATTTTCCTGACTCCATGTTGTTTCCTTTTTACTCTTTTTTGCCATAAGACAAAAAGGTTCAGGTTTATTTTTTGTATGTTGATGATAACTGACATACATGATAATGACAATAATGTGAAACAGAAGGTTGAAAGAAAATGTTCTGGCATTTTTCACCTTTTTTTTTCTTTTATTTTCAAACTTCATTTGTATTGCAGTTATAAAAGAATTTAGGAAGATAAGTGGGTTCATTATTCTAATCTAGACCTCTACACAAGTCTTGATTTTCTTTTTATTTTTTTATTTGCTTTGCTTTGTTTTTTTAATCAGAGTAACTGAAATTGATCTGAGAAGAGATATACAAGAACTTTTTAAATACTATATCACAAAATTGGAACCTGCCTTGGATATAGCCACTCAAAAGCATGGGCTTTATCTTACCCTGGAAGAAACTTTGAGAGTGTCATAGTATTGGATATGAACTAAAAAAGTCTTAACCCTTCATTTTGAATAAAGGGCTTCTAGTCATTACACTTTAGCAGACAGCAACTGAGAGCCATGGGATGGCTACTGTGAGCTGACACTTGGTAGATAGATTTGGTAAATACAGAGAGACTCTTAGTGATTAGAGACTCCAAGAAGAGATAATGTGAAACTGAACAAAGATCCAATATCAGGCAGAAATAATGTGACCCACAGAGAGTAGAAATATGACAGAAAGCAATATGATGGTATGACTAACAACATTGAAATCTTGAAGCATTGGGGGTAGAGTCAGGAGGGGGCCATGCATACCAATCACCTATGGCCTTAATGAAGAAGATAAATTTTTGATTACAACAAATTAAAAAGCTTTTGTACAACAAAATCAATGCAGCCAAGATTAGAAAAGGGGGAGAAAACTGTGGATTTTTTCCAGTGTTTCTGACACAGGCCAGAATGACACATACAAGAAACCCTGACACAAGTTGGTTGGAACAATATTATATAAAAACTGCATTAAGTATTAACTCATCCTCTTCAGATACTTAAGTTGTATGGTGCATGGGGGCACTACCCCACCATGGGGAGAGGAGAAATACTTATTTGTTTTAATTTTAAAGTAAATACCCCTTTGAAAGAGTTATTTATGTTAATTAAATAGAACTAGGTGCTAATTAATAATGATTTACAATGGAAGAAACGGTTCAGCTTTCAGAAGTTTCAAACTGATGACATTACAAAAACCACCCTACTGCCCTTTAAAGTACATTTAGAACACCAAAGAGAGATGTGTCTTCTAGAAGGTAGTGTTCAGTGTAATAAGTATACACAGAAGCTAATGGTTCAGTTGTACTCTATCCTACTTAACCCATATTTGTAAGTAATATGCTCAGTTCTGAGCTTCATATATAGGAAAAATATAGACAAGTTTGAGACTTTGCAGAGGGAAAATAAACAGAGGAAAAAACTAGGATACATATCACAAAGAAATCAATTAATATCTCTAGGGATATTTTGACTGGAGAAGAGAAGACTGAGGAGGGACATGATAACTGTCCCTAAGTATTTGAAGTCTTGCTTTTGAAAAGAGAAATTAGAGTTGTTTTGCTCAGCCCCAAGGGCAGAAAAAGGAAGAATTAGGTGAAACTGTAGATATTGTTAAGTCAGGCTTACAATAATTTTACCTAAGAATTTTATTATTATAATACGCTGATATCAGAACAAAAGCCAATAATAACCAAATACCCTCAAATCAATGAAGTGTAGCAGGTAGAATTCTATTCAGGTTAGAAGGGCAGGGGTCTAAGTCCTGTATTTAAAAACAGTGCCTGTGGAACCCTAGGAAAATCACTTAACAGATTAATTCTATAAGTAAACCTTTAAGACTTTAAATTGAAAAGGAGGGTATTGATGCAAGAAGATGGCACAGTGGATAGAGTGTTGAAGCTTTAGACTCTAAAGCCATGTGTTCCTAAGCAAGCCACTAAAGTCTCTCAGCCTCAGTTTCCTTATTTGTTTGAAAATTATAAAACATTTACTTCCCAGGGTGGTTGTGGGGATCAAATGAGAAATGTTTAAAAGGGCTCTGTAAACCTTAAAGTGCTATAGAAATGCTAGTTATGATGATAGTGATGAAGGTGATGATGATATGATGATATGTGGTTACAAAGTTGGTGGTGATGACGATAGTGATCCATATTGATAGAGTGAGTTTATCACTAGAAACCCTTATAAAGATGAAATTAAAGTTCAAAAATAAAAATAAAATAACAACAATAATGATTAGCATTTACATAACATTTTACAGTTTACATGGCACTGTACATGTTATCTTATTTGATACAACAATCCTGATAGGTATGTATTTTTATTATTTCCATTTCACACATAAGGAAACTGAGTTAGATAGCAATTAAGTGATTGATGGAAGGTAAAACAATTTCTACATGCCTGAATCTGCATTTGAGGATGGATCAGAAAGCTTAAGTGACTGAAGTGACATCTGTGGCATGATTTAAACCCAGCTTTTTCTGGCTCCAAGCCCAGTTCTCTATCCATTCTATCATGTGCCAATATGTGATAAAGTCACTGAGAAGCCTCTTAGACAGATTCAGCATTTTGTTTCAACAATACAAAACAATATAAACAAGTTAGAGAACTTTACACATACATGATTTGGAGGTAAACACACTCCAGGCACTTTTGTAGAACCTAAACACAAATCAACTGGCAACTAGATTTTATGAATAGATCAATATAGTTCCTTTGTTATTTAGTGGTTACTCTGGGTTTAATATCTATTCTGCTTGTTTCTATCTATGTATGTATTAGAATTTCTCTGGAGGAAGGTTTTTGATATGACCAGATTGTCTATATTTACTTTCATCAATTTCTTCTTAACCTGTCTTGAAATAGTAGTAAGATATTGACATACTAACTAGGATACTAGACTTGGAATTAGGAATATCTGGGCTTAAATTTAGCTTTAGACATTTACCAGCTGTTTGTCCCTAGATAAGTTCCTTGATAGAATGTCAGAGCTAAGAAGGATCATAGTGCCCATCTAATACAATCTAAACTTGAAAAACAATCTCCTTGAAAATATAATTGATAAGGGATCATCTAGAGTCTGCTTGGAGACATGCAAAGAGAGGGAATCTACCACATTTTGAGGCAACTCAATCTACTTTAATTTTAACTACAGGGAAATGTCCCTTGATATCTAGACCAAGTTTGATTCTTCACTAATTTGTGCTCAATCCTGATGTTTAGACCAAACAGAATAAATACAGTCCATCCTCAAAATGATAGCTCTTTCCATAATTGAAATCAGCCATCATGTGTCCACCGAATCTTCTTTTCTCTAGGTTCTTTTCTAAGAACTGATCTTCATGTGCTATAGGGCTCAAAGCCTTTCATTATTACAGTTAGTCTCCTCTGGACTCTGTGGTTATCAATGGCCTTTTTAAACTCAACATCCATTTCCTAATCTATAAAAAGGAAACAGTCACACTTGTAGCATCTTCCTTATAAGACTTTTGTGAAGGTTAGATGAGACAATGGATGTAAAGTTTCAGTCATTATTATGCACACATCCTTTTTTTTTTGGGGGGGAAGGGAGAATTTGCAAGTTCTAATTATGTAGTTAGCATGGCTATACCAAATCAACAGCAAATTTGGTTACAAGGATTTTCCTTTATTAATGTCATAAAATAAAAGGCAATCTAATGTAATTTAAAGCATTGTTTAAATTTTTCAGAGTGCTAAACAATAATTGAATCCCTGGATACCAAGCAGGACCTGACCACACACAGTGAAATTATTTCTTGGCCATAAACTAAAAACTTAATTGGCTTCATTTCTTTAAATAGATTCAATTATTTAAGTAACAATGAATCTTCCAAAGATACTTACAAGTCAAGGATGACTAAAGGAGATGGAAACTTGAAACCCACTACCCAAGAGCCTTTGTACACCTCCATGAGGAGTTTATAGATTGATAAGGGATTTTTTGTGCTTATAAAAATATGAAAAATTATCCTCTGTGGCATGATTATTCATGTTATAACATAACTTTCTTATTAAAAATTAACAGAGCCGAGAAATAGTTCTGAAATATAGCAGAAAACTCATTCTTCTTAAGTCCAGGTTGAGGTTAGGAATTCCTGTTATTAAGTCGGAAGTAAAGGCTGTTAGGGAGGCAATGCCCTTTTCAGCTCTAGGAATGCAATTTTAATTTATCCCTAGGGTTTCCTTTGTTTCAATTTTGTTCAATGAACTTTTTTTAAACTTCCATAACTGAGATAGAATAGGACTTTGATCAGTTTTCCATGGGGGAGCAAATTCTTAGTTATCAGAGAGATCATAGGATACAGTTGTGGATATATGCTGATTTCACCCTCAAGAAGATGTCTTTTTCACAAAGTTGTAGAGTATGAAGAGAAGTGAAAGACAGTTCAGAAGACAACAATCAGGATGGTGAGTTTAGATTATATGAGGAATGACTGACAAAAGGAGGGAAGCTTAACTTAGAACACAGAAGACTTGAAGTGATGAAATCTACATGCATTTTAAGGTTATCTAAAGGAAGAAGTGCTGGATTTATTCAGGCCAGCCTCAGGATGATGAATGAAGAACAACAGATAAAATGTATAAAGGGAAAATTAAAATTTCACCTAAGGACAAACTTGCTAATTGAAAAAAAAAAGTAGAATTAAAGCCTTAGAGGCTGTTGGCTTTAACCACAATGGAAGTCCGTAGGGGGAAAAATAGACGGATAAGATGGTTGAAGTTTGTTGTAGAGGAAACCATTTTGAGATACTAGTGCTTCTATATGAGTCTTCTGAGGTCCCTCCCAACATAAAATTCTGAGTGATTCTGCCTGGTATTTGCTATCTGTATGAACTCAGGTGAATTATTTTACCACTGTGGGCTTCTGTTTTGTGAAATGTAAGTTAGAGAAAGAAGGGATCCAAGGTTATAGTTAGATTAGATGTTGGATTAGATGATTTCCAAGATCTCTCATGACTAAGAAACCAATATGCAAAGGCTCAAAATAATTTTTAAGTACTATTATCATATCAAAGTATCCTTTGATGTGAGTATTCTGTCTAATAATACAGATTGTCATCTGTTAATGACAAGGTATAAAGAATCACCCAGTTTTAAAACTCTCAATAAATATTAAATTAATGATTATTGTTCTAAATGAATGAACACATGAAATCTCTTTAGATTCAAACAACAATCCTATTCAACAATCCTATTACCACCTCTCCATTCTTCTGCTTTGGATATGCTGAATAATAATCAGTCTTCAAATATGAGGTCTCTAACTAGTGGAGATTTTAACCCAAACAGTGTTTGTTTTATTTGTTTTTTTTTTGTCTCAGTGAATGGCATGATCAAAGTTAAATGTGACACATCTTTTACTCTGTTTGGATGGCATCAGTTCCCCTCTGTATGAATGCGCTGTAAAGGCAAGAGCAGAATCATTAAAATTAACACCCAAAAATCACTTGTATGAAAGAATTTGAAACCACAAGATCAGGTCATGTAATTAGAATCAAAAGTACATAATGCTGCTCAAAGTGAATGGTATGTAAGTAATGGGAGGATAGAATTGGTGGTGGTATCCATATGCTGGCTGCCATTGTCAATATTTGATTATCTATCAGCCACATTGGTTTGAGAGTATGATAGTAATAATGATTAAAAACTTAACAAATCATTTATTTTATAGTGTTATTGATGTTCTTCTACCAGGAAAGATAGTAATTCATTTACACTTTCTTGTTTTTTGTATTTTTTTTCATAAGTCCTTCAAAGAGGCTGTATTCTGGGATGTCTCTCTACATAAAGTTGCTGTTGATGCTATTTCTGTTGTTGCTGCGAATGGTGGTGGTGGCTGTGTGGTGTGTGTGTGTGTGTGTGTGTATGTGAGAAAGAGACAGACAGACAGATAGACAGACACAGAGAAAGAGATGGAGTAATTACAAGTCTGATGAAGGCTATAGACCCCTTCTTATAATATTTTATTACATAATGTAAATCACATAAAAAATACAAAGGAAACAAATTATATGGAAATCAAGAGATAGAGATTTCCCCCAAATCCATAAACCTCCAGAAATTTACCCATGGATCACTTGAAGTGCTGTGGATCCCCAAATAAGAAGCTTTGCTCTATGCTTTATCTGTTTTCATGAAACTAATTTTATATCAATTCAGAGAACACTTAAATTCCTGTACCAAACTCAAATTTTTCTCTAGGAATTCAGGCCCATAACTGTCAAATTAGCATCCTCACCTAAATGATGCCCCATAGATATCTCAAATTCACTAAAAATAAAATAGAAAACATAAAACTAGATTCTCAGATGGATCTGTTATCACTTCTTCGCATTTATCCCCTCCAATTCCAATTATGTACAACACAGCTCATCCACATCTGCCCACACTGTTTAACTCATCTATTTCCTTCGAAAAATTTCCCATAGGGAATTCATCTAATATGCTTTCTTTGTTTTCTCTTAACATTTCGAGGGTAGCACAAAGACTGTCCATGGGTTATATCTCACTCTAATTACCCGAACATTTTCTCTTTTACTAATACATTTCTTTGATGAAATCTTTTATTGTAGATCTCCATCATAATTATTTGTTAGTATGTTACATTCTGCTTATGTTACATTCAACATCTCTAAAACCGAATTAATTGCTCCCTCAATCCCCACAAAACAATATTCTTTGCAATCACAAGCAGACTTGTTCCATTGTCTCTGATGTACATTTCCATAAATTCTGAATTGTACTTTATTTTTTCTGTCTCCTTTGCCTTACATTTAATCAGTTAACTCTTGTCTATCCTGCCTCCACAACTATTCTCTATCCTTCAGCCTCTTTGTTTGTTTGTTAGATTTCCCAATGTATAGGGAACATTTATTCCATCACTAATCTCTCTTCCAGAAATGAGTCAACAGTCTAGCTGGGATCTAACTGTTCTGGTACGAAAGACTTTTTCTCCATCCCAATTTTAAAGGAAAACCACTCCAACAGAGTAAAGAAGAGAAGGAAGGGTGTAAATGGAAGGAATATCTTAACCCACACAAAGGTACAACAATAAGGAGATAATAATAACTCTGAAAACTGCTCACCAGACCACTGTTTCAATACTCCATTGTTGTTCATTCATTTAGTTATGTTCAACTCTTTGTGTCCCCATGGACCATAGGGTTTTCTTGGCAGAGATACTGGAGTGGTTTGCCATTTCCTTTTCCCCCAGATTGAGGCAAATGATTAAGAGACTTCCCCAGGGTCATACAGTTAGTAAATGCATCAAGTCACATTTGAACTCAGATCTTCCTTACTCCAGGCCCAGAATTCTATTTGTAACTACCTAGCTTCCTAATGCTACATTATACCAAATGAGTAAATACTGTATCTTTTTACCTGGTGGCATATAACTTGGCAAGGGTATTTTTCTTAATCCTTGTATCCTCATCATGTAGCAAAATGACTAGACCATCATACACAATGAATGCTTACTGAACTGAAATGGATTGGAGTAGTTGAATTGAATCTACCTAGCATTCTGCAATTCATCTTCTTAAAAACAATAATAATACTGATAATGAAAAAATTATGATCTATAAATTTGAAAAGATAGCTGGGTCTGGACCTCAGTTGTAAGGACCTTTCTTGGAGGTAAATGTGGCCCCAGTCTCTTTCTGAGAGAACACAGGTAACTCCTTTAATTAGTTCTAAGGAAGATGATTGGCAACTAAAAATCAGCTGGAATAGATTAGTGTTGAAGAAAAGAGTTTCCCCCACAGGCTATAAAAATGGAATGCTGTTCAGCTTGCATTATTTCTCTTTCTTTATCTTTCTGGGAATTTTATATGATCATTCTAAGAGTGGTGATTATAGTGAAAATGGTTTTAAATAAAAGTGTTTTCATTCTTTCATTTTGAATAATCAACAAATATTTCTTAAATACTGTGTTAGACACTACACTAGCACTGGAGATATGTATGTATGTGATGTAGATATCCATATTTTCCTCATTAGCCACAAAAATGTAAATGTATATATTAAAGATATATTTACATATGCACATGTAAGTATAATATGTATATATTTACATGTAAATGTATGCATATTTGTGCATATAGTATATATAAATATATAAAATTAATATAATCATGTGTATTCCATATTCCTCCCTTGAAACATCTTGACCAATTTGGGTTGTGGCATGATAAGGGAGATAAGGCTGCAGGAAAGGGCTTCTTCTAAACTGCTTCTGTGCCTTAGTTTAATGCTTTCTTCCAACACAACCTGAAGCCTGCTGCTATTTCACCATTTAAGCAATATGTCTGTGCTCCTGACTTTTAAAGAATTATTCACATATGCAAACTCTCTAAAGCTAGAGCAAATTTACCATTAATTAAATCTACCTACAATTTAAATCTTTTTTTGAGTGATCTTATGAAATGTTTGCTAACAAAATTATTAACTTGTAACTCTGTAGATAATGAGTCAGTTTTAAGTTATTTAATTAATGGTAGAATTATACAATTCACACCAAACTCTGCCTTTTGAATTTAATTTAGGGATTCTTGTCAAGTGATTTGTTCTTTGTCCATAGTAAGGCTTGCTTCTATTGTAAGTTCTTGACAAATTTTGTAGTTGACATCCTTCCCAATTTCTGAGAGATTATTTACTCTTTAAATGATGAGCCTTTGGGGGAATTGGAATCCTTGCTTTTTCTTTGTCTGAATGAATCTCACTGGTGCCTATACTTCAGCTATTGGGGAAAAAGTTTCTTATGAAGGCTAATTAATCACCTTCTATCAATTTCCTGAACAGCTAAGTTGTATTCGAGCATGCCCAAAAAACATCATGACTTTTCTTCTCTGTTGCAAAGACACCTGGGACCTCAATCAATCTAAGCTTAAATCCTTTCATGAATGAGGTTAAAGTTGATAGTTAAGGTAGGAGATGAAGTCTGGGAGAAATGGAGAAGACTCTAAGTTCTCTCTACTTCTGCTTTCTAGTACTTGTGATCCTTTCTGTCATCACAGCATCCAACCATGATAGTTGTGTTGCAAGGTGACAAATTTTCATCACCATCTTTTCCTTGCTACAAAAAAATATATATTATTTTGTTTATTTTCACATTGTGTGGACACTTCATGCTTCACTCTGGAATGGGGTAAAGTCATTTGGAATTGTCCAAAAAATGAAATAGCTTAGACTACCCTCCCTTGCATCAAAGTAAAGGAGTTAAGCAAAGGAAACTGATAGCAGGAAGCATATCTGAAGAAGCATTCAACCTTTTGCCTTTGTGGGATTATCCTCCATGTGAAGAAAAGTTTTTTTTTGTTTGTTTGTTTTTTTTTAACTTATTCTTCATATTTACCATTTTTCTCTGTGTGTTCTTGCAACATGCATGTATGTGCTTGTGCACATATGAGTGTGTTTACAAAAAGTTTGCCTTCATTTACACCAGTTCTTAAACTGAAGTTTGTCAGTAATTATATTTCAATAGAAATTGATATTCTTTGGAATCCTATGCATTATATGCATTTAAAAACAGGTTTGTTTGTTTCTTAGGAGTCATACTTTTTCCAAATTGTCAAAGGGGTCCAAAATGGTCCAAATGGACTCAAAAATGGTTTAAGAATCCCTGCTTTAGACAATGTTCACTTGCTGTGGTTGAGTAGTTTAAGTCCTATATACATTTTCTTAAAGGAACACATTTGGGAAGATTCTGGGAATATGGTGGAGTAGGTTGGTGAATCTCAAACACTCCAGATTTTCCCTTCAAATAAAACAAATTTGCATCTCAAAACAAAGATTAGTGAAAAATCAAGAAGATTTAGGGTAGAATTATGGTCCTCCCTACACAGCACAACAAAATGTGAAGAAAGAGCTTGGGGTGGGGATTAAGCTGTTTGAAGTGAAAACCCCTCCAGGCTTGCTCCTCAGAAACTTCAAGTAGGGACTTCCTTGGGCTAGTTAGGTGTGGCTGGAGCCTCAGCAGGAACCACTGAGACTTTCCCCTCTCTGACTGTTTGTCCAATTGGGAATGGGGGGGGGGGGGAAGAGGGAGTGTTTGAGTCCAGGAAATCAGAGTGAACCTCAGCTGATTGGGAACACTAGGCCCAGCTGTGCTGCTTGCTGAGCTGCAGCTCTGGGGGAGAAGGAACCAGCACTGGTAAATGCAGAAGCAGTGGTTCAGGAACATTGCTGACTGTGGGCATTTGCAGGAGTGTGAAGCACTTGGTTTGGGCTTCTTGGTCAGAATGGAGAGTTGAATAGTAGCTTGAGTCACTACATCCCCATCTTATGTTCAGAGGTGCTTACAGTAATACCTCTTATTTAAAAAAATAAATTGTCAAAGAAGAAAGAAACCTATCATTGAAACATATTATGGGAACAAGAAAGACCAGGATTCATCTTCAGAGGAGGATACTGTAGTTAAAAAAGCTTCTATCCCAAAGAGTAACCTGAAATGGCTCCATGCCCAGAAAGAATTTGTAGAAGAACTCAGAAAAGAATTTAAAAAGCAAATGAAAGACATGGAAGGAAAACTAAAGATTTTTTTTTTCTTGCACAGCAGAGAACAAAAGAACATTTTACAAGGAGGTAAAGATGGACACTCATGAATATAATTTCTTCTACATAAATATGTGCATGTAGACATATATTAAATTGATATTTATTGTAATATATTTTCAATTCTCCCTGATGATCTGCCGGGCACATGATAATCTGTTTTATTTTGTTTTGTATTACTTTTCTCTTTTTCTTTTTGCTTATTCTGTTTCTTCAAATAAAATAAATTTTGGGAAAAAAGAGATACTAAAGGAACACATTTTTCTTGATTGTCAATAAGAGTTGCAATTTAAAAAAAAAGTATATGTCATAAAGTCATAGATTTAAAATCAGGAGAAAAACTTGAGAACATTTCAACTGAGGCCTTCACTTTCCAAATTAACAATAAAAATGACAATAACAACAATGAAAACAACAGAAATAGTTGCTAGACTTCATAAACTACTTTAGAATTTATAAAGCATTTTCCATATGCTATTTCATTTGATCCTTACAACAACTCTGTGAAGTAGGTATCATTATTTTTCTATTTCACAGCCAGGGAAACAAAGGCAAAAAAGAAGTTGTAACTTTCCTGGAGTCATTCAGTATATGACTAGGGTATGACTTAAATATAGGCTTAGTTTGATTTTAAGTGTAGCATTCTATTATGCTCACTCAGATGAAGTTAACTTAAGCCTAGAAATGTTAAATGTCTTTTCAATGTTTCATTGCTAGTAAGTGGAAGAACCAAGATTTAAGTCCCAATCAATAAACTCCAAAGTCAGATTTCTATTGTACTGTGTTGAAACTATGAGCATTCTTTTCATACTTTTGGGAGTATCATTGGTTAGGGGGTTAACACAAGTGCTGGACCTGATCAGAAAAAACTGGGTTTAAACCTTGTTGCAAATGCTTATTAACTTAGAAGTCTTGGCAAGTCCCCTCTATTTTGTGTGTCATTTTCTTTATTTGGAAAAGAGGAATTATTTCAATGATTCTTGCACTGCCACTTTCAGAGAGTTACAGGGAAAACATTTTTTTTTTTTTTGGCAGATCTTACATTAATATTTCTAGATCAATGACTATTAAAAATAATAATGTCATTTCTTTTTCAAGTTCTTTTATGGAGTTCATGTAGAAGAAGCACTAGGACAAATTGCTCTTTTATGATTTATTCATTATTTACTCATTACACTATTATTTCACATTTGATGTTCTCAAGATCCTTACTTAAGTGGATAAATTAATTGCTTTGGGGAAAATTAAACAATTTTTTTTTTTTTTTTGAGATAGGAGTTCATTAGTCCACAGGAAATATCTTTGGACCAACTCAATTCATCAGTTGTCATCTGCATTAACATCATTGGCTTTCTATAATAATGGTGGTGGTGACCTTGATGAGGATGACACTGTGGCTGCTATTATTGCTGCTGCTGCTGCTGCTGATGATGATGATAGTGATGATAATGGTGATAGTAATAATAATGTAACTTGGGGAATCTGATCAAGTGGCTGAAAACCTCTCCAGAGAGTAAGCTGCACTTGAGGTTGATTAGTCTATGGGAATTAGACTCCACATTCTTGGTCCCTTGGACAGTAGCTTGCCTGTGAGAAGAGGGGAGACTCATCCAACTTTCCCCATAAAAGGCTGGCTTTCCAGCATGAAATCTAGCCTGGAGCTTGGCTAGTGTTGCCCTCAGCTAGCCTGGAGCAAGGCTCTTTATCTTGTAATCTATCACAGAAATGCTATGCATAGTCTGGCAGTCTCCATACATTAAGCGCTTTGAAAGCATTTATTCTTTGGCCTGAGCTGGTGAGGGCTCATATTTTCTAGGCTATCAAAGCGAATCAACTCTTTTATATCCATTCACTCCACCAGAGACTGAGAGGAGCAAATGACAAAGAGGGACCAGGAGCAGAGGAGGTAGGAACAGGCTGACACTATTTCTATAACATCCATTTTCCCGTCATTCTTAGCTTTCTCTCACCTCCATCTCTCCATACATCACATTCTGGAATTCTCTGATCAGAACCCCAAGATTTTGTGGGATCCCTGGATGTTCTTACAATCCCCTCATTGAAACTCTATCCTTAGTCTCTTCTTCCTATATTCCATTCTTCCCATAAGATTCTCACCTTCTCCAACTAACCAACTTGAGTGCCTCATACATTCTAGTCAATCTGGACTACTTGCTGCTCTTCAAATTTGGCCTGCCATCTCTTGGTCTAGGGGAAAGAGTACTGAATTTCTCATCAGGAGGCTTGACCTCAAGTCCCAGTATTGCCATTCTGATTCTTTACCTATAAGATCTTGGGGGGAGTAATTTATCTTTTCTAGGTTTTAGTTTCCTCATTTATAAGTAAGTTGTACTAGATCTTCTCTAATGTTTCCTTTAGCTCCAACTCAAACAGTAAGCTTTCCTTAATAATATACTAATCTGGGGCAGCTAGGTGGCATAGTACCCAGAGCCCTAGCCCTGGACATTCAGGAAGGCCTGGGTTCAAATTTGGTCTCAGACACTAACTTTATCACCCTGTTCAAATCACTTAATGCTGATTGCATCTCCTCCCTCCCTCAAGAACCTATTATGTGGCAGTGATTGTTTTTGGCTAGTGAGAATCAAATTCAAGGAATAAAATAGAAGGTTTCCCCTCATGGAGTGACAAGAAGCACATCTATATGCATATATAGAATAACTGTAAAGAAAAAAAATATATATATAATAGGTTTGGGAGCAAGTCTAGCCCATGGCAAAGAGTGTAGGTTACCTACAATATGGTTGCCCCAGCCCCAATCTCTCTGGGAAAGGCCTGTTACATTTTAACCTCTTAGGATGCATCAGTATCCTAAAAGAGTGAGAAGAGTCTCTTCAGGCATAAGTCCCCTTTGAGTATGTTTCTCCTATTTTTAGGGACTCAGTGACTAAGAAGCTAAGTCTCATTTAGCTAACATCAAATTAACATTTATAAAGGAGAATTTACTTCAAAGATATAACAAAAATTTAGAGAAATATTTCCTAACACCTCAGGGACATAATCTACATGCACATATATACAATACCCCAGTTGCTGGGAATGAGAGGGAAGGTGAATTAGCTTGAAAACTTATAGCATTTCCTACATAGCATTAGTCATAACAAATTCAAGCTTAAAGCCAGCAGTTCTGGGTTCTGCTGAAACCTTGTTCATCAGGGGGTATGACTGGGTTGGCTGCAACACTGGGTCTGGAATCCTCTACTCCTAAATGCTCATGACTCATATTCCTGGGTCCAAAGAGCCAGGGCACATTCTTGGTATGATTTGATCTGAGCAGGAAGTGGGAAACATATGAACAGTCTTTAAGTACCCCCCCCTTCTAACAATAGCTTTTTATTTTCAAAACATATGCTTAGATAGTTTTCAACATTCACTCTTGTGAAACGTTATGTTCCATTTTTTTTCTCCCTCCCTCCCACCCACTTCCATCCCCTAGACAGCAAGTAATCCAATATATGTTAAACATGTGCATTTCTTCTATACATATTACTACATTTATCATGCTGTACAAGAAAAATCAGATCAAAAGGGAAAAAATGAAAAAGAAAAAAAGTAAGCAAACAACAAAAAATGGTGAAAATATTATGTTGTAATCCACTTTCAGCCCCCACAGTCCTCTCTCTCGATGCAGATGGCTCTCTCCATTCTAAGTCTATTGAAATTGCCTTGAATCAGCTCATTGTTGAAAAGAGCCATGTCCATCAGAATTGATCTTCATATAATCTTTTTGTTGTTGTGTACAAGTATCTCCTAAGTTCTGCTCATTTCACTTAGCATCAGCTCATGTAAGTCTCTCCAGCCCTTTCTAAGAATCATCCTGCTGATCATTTCTTATACAACAATAATATTCCATAACATCCATATACCATAACTTATTCAGCCATTCTCCAACTAATAGGCATCCATTTAATTTCCACTTCCTTGTCTCTACAAAAAAGGCTGCTACAAACATTTTTGTACTTGTGAGTCCTTTTCCTTTTTTAAGCTGTCCCCTTTTGTTGAAATATACAAATGAAAGAATTTTAGCATCAGATATGAATGTGACAAAAATATCCATAGATGATGAGTCATGCCATTTGAGAGATATATGGGGGGGGGCAGCTATATGGCAGGTAGATAGAGCACTAGCCCTGAAGTCAAAAGGGCCTGAGTTCAAATTTGGCTTCAGACTGGCCTTAACACACTGGTTTTGTGATTAAGCAAGTTATTTAACCCCAATTGGGGGTTACCATATCCTGGTAAATCCATCTCAGCCAATGGAAATGACCAATAGGCCTCAAGCCTTTTGGGGCTGATTTAGGTGGTATCTACCTCAAGAATATGAAAAATTCCCCAGAAGAATGAGTGAATGAGAAGAATTCATTCCAATGGCCAAGAAGGTCGCTTTAGCAGGCTCTGCAACATGAGATGACCAGACAATGAAGACACCAAGGTCATTCACTACATCCTAGTCCATTACAAGTGACCTTGATTTATTTCTTGCCACTGAACTTCATTGATTCTAGAAGAGAGAGAGCAAGGCTGATAACTTTTTGCAACTCTGCCTCACCTAAATCCAATTCATAAGCAAGAGAAGACAATACCCCTTAATGTCACTGGTCCAAAAATGAAGTATAAGTAATAGCATATGAACATATCAATATATTCATGATTTTATTTTTTAATGAAATAAGCTAAAAAAAAGATGTTATCAAGGTCATGCCAGGAAAAAATTGGATTGAAATCCTATCACTAGCACCTACCAGCTGTATGGCTATGAAAAGTTATTTACCTTTAACCTCAATTTCCTCAGTTGCAAATGGGGATAATGATGCATCTCATATAATTGTAAAAAAAGTGCTTTCCAAATGTGCTTCTATCATTGTTATTGTTAAAGTAATAGTAGATGTTATGATCAAAAAATAAAATGGGCACAGCAGAGACTTCAAAAGGAAAAGACATAACCCCTATTCCTTAAATACATTATAATGTAGATGTTTTAAGATTTAGACACTTAAAATAGCTTGATAGCAATTATAACAAAACATAAATATGTTTTATTTATTTATGTTCAAATATGTGATACAAATCACAAATTGTATGGAACTTTAGAAGAGGAAGAGAAAAATGTGGGCTAAAGTGGGAGAATTATTTATCTTTGGGGAAGCTAGGTGGCGGCAGTGGATAGAGCACAGCCCTGAAGTCAGGAGGACCTGAGTTCAAATTTGACCTCAAAAACTTAACACTTCCTAGCTATGAACCTGGTTAACTTCACCTATTAAAGCACAAGTTTTCACAAAATTTGAGTTTGTTCTTTTTATTTAAACATCATTTTATTTTGTTATCATTGATGGTAGTGGTAAATAATGGTAGGAACCTTCTGTTGTTCTTCTCCATTATATGATTATCTTGTTGTTGAATCTTCTAATTTTTCTAAAGAACATTTTTTGGATTTTTCACACCCCACAATTTAATTTTAACATTACAATAATCCTATGAAATAGGTATTATGTTAATGTCCATTTTATAGATAAAAATGGAGCTGATGAGAAATTAAGCAATTCCCTTTAGGTCTTACTCCTCTTAAGAGTTCCTCTGCCATAAATGGTACTCCTCTGATGGTCAAGAGGTGGCTGCCATTTTTGTGATGAGGTTATTTTTTTTAACCAAAAAAATTTACTTTCCACCTGGAATTGATTCGCCAAATATTTATTAAACCCCTTATTATGGACATCTAATGGGTATAGAGGTGAGAGTGCTGGGTTTGTTGTCAAGAAGACCTGAGTTCAAATCTGACCTCAGACACTTGTTAGCTGTCTTCTTGCCAATTGCTTCAGTCTGTTAAAATGCTCTGTGACCCCATTTTGTTGATTTCTTGGCAAAGATGCCAGAGTGTTTTGTGATTTCCATCTCTAGATCATTTGACAGATGAGGAAACTGAGACAAACAAGGTGAAGTGACTTGCCGAGGGTCACACAAGTAGCAAGTGTTTGAGGCCATATTTGAACTCAGGAAGATAAATCTTTCTGATTCTAAATCCAGTGTTCTACACACTGCTATCCTATTTGCCCCAGTGTTTGCTGTGTGACTCTATGTACTTTGTTTACCTCAGCTGTTTCATCTGTAAAATGAGGATAAAATAGCTTATCTACTTCCAAGGCATAATGATATAATATTGGTAAAATATTTAGACTAGAGCTTGGCACATAGATGCCACCTAATAAATTCTTATTCTCATGGAAATTAAGACAACTCTGAGGCACCACTACATACCTCTCAGATTGGCTAAGATGACAGGGAAAGATGATGTGGGAAAACTGGGACACTAATACATTGTTGGTGGAGTTGTAAACTGATTCAACCACTCTGGAGAACAACCTGGAACTATTCTCAAAGGGCTATCAAATTCTGCAATACTCTTTGACCTAGCAGTGTCTCTACTGGACCTGTATCCCAAAGAGATCATAAAAAGGGAAAAGGACCAACATGTGAAAAATGTTTGTAGTAGCCCTATTTTTCAATGGCAAGGAACTGGAAACTGAGTGGATGCCCATTAGATGGGAATGGCTGAATAAGTTATGGTATACGAATCTTATGGAATGTTATTGTTGTATAAGAAACAATCAGCAGGATGATCTCAGAAAATCTTGGAGAAACTTACATGAACTGATGATAAGTGTAGTGAGTAGAATTAAGAGAACATTGTATATAGCAACAAGAAGATTTTGTGATGATCAACACTAATGGATCTAGCTCTTTTCAACAATGAGGTAATTCAGGCCAATTCCAATAGATTGTGATGTAGAGAGAGATCTGCAACCAGGAGGATGGTAGGGATTGAATGTGGTCCACAACACAGTATTTTCACCTTTTTTTGTTGTTTGCTTGTTTTTTGTTTTCTTTCTCATTTTTGTTTTTCATTTTTGCTCTGATTTTTTAAGGGTGAATGTTGAAAACTATGCATATCTTTTGAAAATAAAAAGCAAAAAAAAAAAGAAACCAAAAATTCTTATTCTCTTCCCATCTCTACTCACTTCCCCTCTCTACCACTACATTATCTACCTGCCCATTCCCAAATTGGGTTCTTGGGTTCATTGAACTAGATTATATGGATTTTCTAGAGAAGCTAAAGGTTCCATTTCTTTCCAGGTTTTTAGGTGACATTTTATCTGGCTTCTTTGTTCTTTAAGGGTGGGCCTCAATGATTTTTAAAGTATCTTTTATCTTTGAGATTCTGTGATTAAAGGAACTTTAATGTTCCTTCCACTGTTAAATCTTCCTACATACACACATACACACATGTGTATATAATATCAAATGTATGTGTACACATATGTAAACATATGCATTTATATATATGTGAGTATGAGTGCATACATATACATTACCCAAATGGTTCTACTCACTGTTCATTGAACACAACATTTCATCTTCTGGCTATTTGCCTCTACAAAGGCTGTTCCCTATACTTGAAATCTCCTCTCATATCCCCTTTTCTTGGAAATCCTAGATCCCTATCAGGGTTCAGTTCCAATGACAGAAGACTTTTCCTGACTCTATCAATTATCAGTATTTTTCCAAAAGGAAACTCCTAATTATTTTGTATTTTTAATCCACACTAGTATCATCATAAATAATTTTTACCATCCTTAATATCAAAACCATCATATTAGTCAAGATAATTTATCTATATGTGCATCAGTCTCCTTGCCCAAGGTATGATATATGCTTCTTGAGAGCAAGCTCGCTCTCTCTCTCTCTTTCTCTCTCTCTCTCTCTCTCTCTCTCTCTCCCTCCTCCCTCTGTCTCTGCCTCCCTCTGTCTTTATATCTCTGTCTGTCTGTCTCCCTTCCTCCTTTCTCTCTCTCTCCCTCAGTCCTTCCTTCTCTCTCTGTTTTTTTTTTCTTTCTTTCTTCAGTGTCTGGTGACTTAGTTACTGGCATATAGTGTTTAGATGAATGAAATGGCTGCTCTTTGAGGGAAAGGAATACTTCTTCTTCTTCATTTCCTCCTCCTCTTCTTCCCCCTCCTCCTCATTCTTTTTTTTTTTGTCTTTGTATCCCCAATGCCTAGTACTTTGTCAAGCTTGTAGCAGACTTTTTTACTGCTATGAATTAATTCTTAGATCCTTTAGTAGAACTGAAAAACAAGACTAATTTTGACCAGTAAAGTATAGAGCTATTCAGGCTGGGGAAACAAGGAAATCAATTTCATGCTTCAGGGAATTGACAGATGATCTCGGGGGTCAGATTCCTTCACGAGGGCAATGCCATACCACTGGGCACACATACCCACCACCAGCATTGTTTTCAACTTCAGCAATGTTATCTAGGGGATAGCTCTCAAAACAGATAATGAGAGATTGAGAATCCCGTGATAATCGAACATTGCAGGCCAGGGATGGGGGAAGGGGAAAATTGATGGTTTTAATCCATAATCCCCCCCACACACACACACCTCCCTCTCATTTTAATAACAGTGTTGCTTTCCCGATATTAGCTCTGTTAATTCTCACCCCCATTTCATTTGCTTTTGTTCTCACCCGCCTGGGCTGTAATTTTCAATTTAATTAGTTGCATTTTCTTGGAAGGCAACAGGTTCTGGGTTTATCTTTGTAGCTAATACTGCTAATTGTTTATCCAGCCTTCAGTAATATCTCATTAACTTTATAGGCTATCGTTTCCACATCATCTACAGAATTAATTTTCTGTAAATCTAGAGATGTTTCGTTCTCCTCCACATTTTCCTCTAGAAAGAAAAAAAAATGAAGGAAATGAAAGAAAAATAAAGCCACCCCTGGAAAAGTTTAAGAAGACCATTGTCATTTTCCATTTTTACATCCCTAAAAGGAAATATTGCCTGAAAATAATCATGCCTTTAATTTATATAATATATGTGTGTATGTGTATATATAAATATATATTAAAAGAACAAAGCGCCCAGTACCCCAGCAATTCATCATTTTTATAACCATGACTATCCATAAAATGCTAGCACAGGGAGCGAGAAAATACAAAACATGGGGTGGGAATGCAAAGCAGAAGGAGTGTTTGGCAGTATTACTAACTTGACACCTCCATTTATTTGTTTTAATATAATGAGGTTGTTATCCAGACAAGTTTTATGGTCACAGTCTTGTTTTCTGGAAATGTTTAATAACCTGTTTCTCCTGTTTTCAGAGATGGGAAGCTGGTGGAGTACAGGTACTCAACCTGGGATTGTAAAAATCAGATCCAGAGTGTGATCTCCTGTGCATTGTTAAGTATGCATAAAGCGATGGGGAGAATGGTAAAAGGGAAAGGAATTTGCTTTTCAACATGATGATAATAGTGATAGCTTATATTTATGGATCCTTTTATAGCATACAACATGCTTGTGTCACAACCTCATGAGATATGTGGGGCAAATGTGGTTTGTCAGGTCATATATACGGGAAATAAAAGCTGAGAGGTGCTATAGTGGAAGAAGTGTTTGTTTTGTTTGCATACCAGATCTTATGATCTTGGGTAAGTTATTTCACTTTGCATATTAAATCCTGACCTTCTTCCTCTGCCACTGTCTTTTAAAATACATATGTGATTTCATTAATATGGTTTGTTTCTATATTGCCTATATTTTCCTACTGTTTCCCTTCCTCTATTCTTTTAAGAGAATAAAGGTCAGCAAATTTAACAACTATTTTCAAAAAGGCCCAGTACTATATAACTATAAATCCTCACCTTCATGAAGAACTAAAGAAACTGTCTTCTCTTATCACATTTTTTGAGAAAAAGTCAGTTATTATCTTTGCAAATATTCAGTTTTGATCATTCTGTTGTTTTTTCCATTTACTTGGCATAGCATATATTGTTTTCTTACTTTCCCCTATTTCCTCTTGCATCAGTTCCCATGTCTTTTTATGTTTTTTTTTCTGTATTTACTCTACTCTTCTAATGATCCAGTGGCATTATTTTTAGTATTCATTTACCACAATTTGTTAAACCATTCTCCAGAGAATGAAAATTATTATTTTTTTAACAATAGTGAGCATTTGTCATGTTATAGGGATGAGTTGTATACATAGTGTTATATACAAACACAAAAGCAGAATGGAGTAGTGGCCAAAATGGTGGCCTTAGACCTCAAACTCAATCCAATATTTGATACATACTGGCTGTATGATCTTGGGACATTTAACCTCTTAGAGCCCCAGGAAATACTCTAAGATCATAAAATGCAGACTACATATTGATGGAAGAACTCTCTAACATAAAGCTTTTTACAGCAATGAAAAACAGGTCCAAATGTGTGTATATATATGTACAAGTGTGTGTGTTTATACATATATATATGTACAAATATACACATATACATAATATTTATTGGTATGCATGTTGTACATGTGTGCATATATTCCCATATTAAAAAGTAAATATATCTATAAACACACTTAGACACGCATATATATATACTCCTATGTGTCTGTGTATATGTATATGTATATGTATATGTATATGTATATAGATGAGAGGGGGTTAAATATTTTCATAAATAGGTGATTGGAATAATTTTATCTCTTATTTAGAGACTGATAGTATAGAATTTTTGTTGTTGTTGTTTTTAAATCCACCTCTTGGTATTTTCTAATCTAGATACTGCAAATAAAATCATACACCCTCCCCATAAAACTACTAGACTACACCAGTTTTGTTGTGGATCCAGTATATGCACTTCTGTAATTTTTGGGACTATCCTGTGTGGGCTGCTCTGATAGCAATGTACCACTTGTTCCAAATTTCTTTGTAGCAGTCACTATAGTGCCAGAATATACCACCCCTTCCCTGGCCAATTTATTGTTTATTTTAAGCATTTTTAAAATTATGTTTTGAATTTTTTCCCTCCCTTCTATCCCTCCCCACTAAACAAAACAAAAACAAAAACAAAATATGTGATTATGCAAAGCATATTTTCATATTAGCCATGTAGCCAAAAAGTAAAAAAAAAATTAAAGTGAAAAATTACATTTCATTTTGTATTTAAATTCAATCAATTCCTTCTTTGGAGGTAGATAACTATTTATCATAAGTTCTTTGGAACTGTCTTGGATCATTTTATTGCTAAAAATAACTAAGCCATTCATGATAGACCATCATGCAATATTGCTATTAATGTGTACAATGTTCCCCTAGTTCTGTTCACTTGTCTTTGCATCAATAAATGTGTCTTCCCCAGGTTTTCTGAAACTATATCTGCATAATTTCTTATAGCAAAATAATATTCCATCTCAATCATACCACAACTTGTTTAACTATTCTTCAATTGATGGGCATCCTTTCCATTTCTAACTATTTGCTGTCATCAAAAGAATTTCTACAAATATTTTATGCATATAAGTTTTTCTTTTACTTCTTTGGGAAATAGACCTAGTAGTAATATTGCTAGGCCACAGAGAATGCAGTCTTATAGTCCTTTGGGCATAGTTCTTAATTGTTCTGTAAAATAGTTTTATCAGATCACAACTTTACCAGCAGTCCATTAGTATCTCAATTGTTCCATATTTCCTCCAACATTTGTCACTTTTGTTTTCTTTTCTGGAACATTAGCCAATCTGATAGGTGTGAGGTAGTTTCTCAGAAATGTTTTAAATTATATTTTTCTAATCAATAGTATTTTAGAGCATTTCCCCCCATATGATTGTAGATAGTTTTTTTTTTTCTTCTGGAAAGTTCCTGTTCATAGCTTTTAACCATTTATCAATTAAAGAATGACTCATGTTGTTATGTATTTGACTCATTTCTCTATTTGAGAAACAAGCATTTATCAGAGAAACTTGCTATTAAAAAAACTCACTTCAATGAGATTCTTTATAATTTTGGCTGCATTGGTTTTGTTTATGAAAGACTTCTTAATTTAATATAAGGAAAGTAATGCATTTTACTTCCTGTGATGCTCTCTAACTCTCATTTGCTCATAACTTCTTTCCATATCCATAAATCTCATAGGTAAAATTTTCCATGTTTACCTAATTTGCTTATAGTGTTGCTTTTTATGTCCAAATCATGTTTCCATTTTGATGTTATCTTATATACAGTGCATACAGTATGACATATTCATCCATACTATTGTTTTTCAGTTGTTTTTCAATCATGTCTAATTTTCTGTGATCGCATTTGAGGTTTTCTTGGAAGAGATACTGGGAAAATGGAGCCAAAATGGAAGAGAAAAGGCAGGAAGTTTTTCAATCTCTCCTCAGTTTCTCTTGGAAAAAAATTAAATCATGTCTCTAAATGAATTCTGAGCAACAAAATCATAAAAAGATGGAGTGAAACAATGTTCAGTCCAAGATGACAAGGATTAATGGAAAGGTCTATCTCATTTGGATAAAGTGGGACTACAGCCCAGTACAGATGGATGTGGGGAAGCCAGAAAAAGTCTGCTAGCCCCAGCACAAATCAGAAATCCATGTTCTGCAGTTACACATCGGCAGGCTAGAAGCACAGTAGGCCACTGATAAAGCCTCCAGTTCTGAGATAGCAGGCTAGTGGTCAAGTATTGTGGTCTCTGAGGCTCTTGTGCCTCTGGACAATGAGTACAAATGCAAACTGCCAGTCCTGGACGCCCTGGCACAGACAGCAATGACAAGATTTTTGGTTCCTCTACCCCTTCAAGAAGCTTAAGACAACTCCATCCCTGTTCCCTAGAAACAGAGCTCCAATTTAAGTCATACATAGGCTGAAAAATGTACAAAAAAAGAATAAACTCAAACCCTAACTATAGAAAGCTACTATGACAACAGGAAGGACCAAAATATAAATCAAATAAGGGAGCCACAGGTTTTAGAATATTATGTATCAAAATCAAAAGAATGAGGGCTATGGCAAAAATATTATAACCAGCAAAATTAAGAATAATATTAAATGAAAAAAAATTGAAAATTCAATGAAGTCACATATTTTAAGAATTTTGTATCAAAGAAAGCTGAACTCAGAAAATTTAATATATAAGAACTAACATAAAAGACTAATTTCAAGGGACCCAACAACTGTTTAAGTTTTATACATGGAAATGTAAACCATATGTCTAAGATTGATAATAGTTATTAGTCCAAAAGAAAGATTTACTATAGGATAAGATAGGACACAGAATGATATTTCAATTAATGGAAGTACAATATAGTGTGTTGCCATATGCAACCAGAGATAGTACTTTGAGAACTGAGTGAATCACAACATAGTATTTTTACTCTTTTTGTTGTTTGCTTGCATTTTGTTTTCTTTCTTATTTTTCCATTTTGATCTATTTTTTTGCTGCATGATAATTTTGGTAATATGTATAGAAAAAATTGCACATTTTTAACATATATTGGATTACTTGCCATCTAGGGGAGGGGATGAGGGAAAGGAAAATTTTGGAACACAAGGTTTTGCAATGGTGAATATTGAAAATTATCCATGCATATGTTTTGAAAATAAAAAAAAAAACTTTAATAGTAATATAAAAGACAGTCTTTGAGATCATGCCAAGTATCCATGTTAAAAAAAAAAACAACTGGGGATTATTAGCTTGGATTAGAAAAGACTCAGGGATTGCATTTATAACTATCTAGAGGATTCTCATGGAAAGAAGGATGCGACCTCTACTGGGTCTCAGAAGTTAGAAAGTGAAGACATGAGAAGATTGTGAAGAGGCAAATTATTGTGTGAAATAAGGAAAAATGCCTTTATATCTTTATCCTAAAGAAGAATGACAGCTAGGGATGGTGGCTTCCCATCATTGAAAATCAGAAAGCAGAAAATGGGTAACCAATTATCAGAGATGCCATAGAGAAGATTCCACTTAATTTTTTTAATATGATATTTTATTATCTTCCAAAAAAAGAAATTATACAAGGCAGAGTGACAATGAATTGCTGGATTTGAACTAATTATAGATCTTCAGTCTTTTTCACGTATTACACAGTACCCTATTAACTGAAAGGTAAAGTGGTATAGTAGAGAGAGTGCTAAACATTGAGTTAGAAATTTGGGGGTTAAATTTCGTCTCTGACATGAACTAACTATGTGATCTTAGGCAAGTCACTTGATATTTTTAAGGATCTGGTAAGAACATGAAGGAAGTTCTTAACAAATTAGAAAGGTTTGGGGCAGCTAGGTGGCACAGTGGATGGAGCACCAGCCCTGAAGTCAGGAGGATCTGAGTTCAAATCTGGTCTCAGACACTTAACACTTCCTAGCTGTGTGACCCTGGGCAAGTCATTTAAACACAATTACCTCAGCAATAAATAAATAAAACATTAGAAAGGATTTAAAGATAACCACTTCAATTCACTTTGGATCTATTATTGAGGACCAGTCTACTTGAAGACAGGGAAGCATCTCTTTGGAAAAATTATAAAAGCATTATGATTACTATCAACATCATCAGAATTGTAGAGATGTATCATTCTTCTATCCCCAGATGATTTTACTATCCAGTGTTAGGGCTTTAGATTTTGAAAGCCTTTGGTTCCAAGTTGCTTAGATATTACTAATATTCAGTATGGAGACAGCAAGTAAAATCATTATTCTTTAGGTTTTTATGGATACCTGGTTTGTCTGGTCAATTGTTTTGGTTTGATAAGGAATTAGTTGTAATAGATTTCTATGGGTCAAATCTTTCAGTACATTTTAGAACAATAGTAATTGGGAATCTGTCCTAACAGTGTGAGATAGTGAGCTTCTAATTTGTAATTCTAACAAATCACTGATATCTTACTGGGTATTTAGTATATGCTAAATTTTTACATCCATAGTTAAGTGTTGCACAGTGTCTGATATTACCTTACATAATTTACATTGATCACTAATTATTTATATTACTACTTTTCTCTTTTTATAATCAATGGAGATCAGATAGAAATGGTCTAGAGATAAGCTTTTATCTTGCTATTATTCATTCAACTTTAATGTTCTGTGGACTATTGCACAGTGATAAAATAGCTGACTTTTATAATAGAATAAAATTATATATAAAATTAAGATTGCAGTTAATTTTCTGTAGGATTATTTAGGGTTTTTTTCCTCATTTACTTATAGTCAAAGATGTTCAGATGGAAAATCTCCTGGAACATATCACTATTTTATGTTTAATGTTCACCAAACTATTGTAAATAAAGAATAAAATGATTTTTTGTCAATTAAATATATTGGCATTTACTATCCTATCCTAGAAATATATCACAACAATATCAGTAAGAGACAGAACAATGAGAATGGTGTCTTAAATGGTTTTGAGATAATGATGATGATAATGATAATGATAAACCATTTTTGGTGGTGGTAGTGGTGGTGATGGTGGTGATGATGATGTTGATTTGGATCAAGGCAACTCTAAATGCAGGGAGACAGATCAATGTGGAATGTTCACCTTGAAGTCAAAAACACATGACTTTGAGTCTTTTCTCAGATATTTTCCCACTGTGCAACTCTAAGCAAGTTACTTAATCTCTCTGGGCCTCATCATCCTTATTTTTTTTTTCTGTTCTTTCTCACAGAATTGTTATGAGGATCAACTAATATAATACATGTAAATTACAGTACCAATATGAGTCAATATAAATTAAATTATTACAACTCACAAAAATAATTTGCAAACATAACTTACCAGAGTAGAGGGAATCCTGCACTGAAAAAAATTACAACATAGAAGCGGCTATAGGTACTTTGCAATTTGAAACATGGAAAATGTAAGTGCTGTTTCAAAAACTTTTTGTTGATGTCATACTATTGTTAAGATTGCCTCTGCTCAAAACCTTGATGAAAGAAATCTCTCCTCATTCTCAAAGGTCAGACTTCCCTCTATCAAGGTATTCATATAATCAATAGTCATGTCTCATTGAGAAATGACAATAAGTATAACAATAGTTACATAAGGATTGCTGAACATTGGGTATCCATGATCTCTTTGTGATAGAAGTATTTTGGTTTAATTTTTCTTTTTTTTATTGTCTTTTTATTTTCAAGAAATATACATGGATACTTTTCAACATTCACCCCTGCAAAACCTTTGGTTCCAGTTTTTTTCTTCCTCCCTTCCCCCTACTCCTCCCTTAGATAGCAAGTAATTCAATGTATATTAAACAAGTGCAATTCTCCTATATATATTTCCACAATTATCTTGCTGCACAAGTAATATGAGATCAGAAAGGGAAAAATTGAAAAAGAAAACAAAATGTAAGCAAACAACAAGAAAAACTAATGTTGTGGTGCACACTCAGTTCCCCACAGTCCTCTCTCTAAGTGCAGATGGCTCTCTTCATGATAAGATCTTTGGAACTGACATGAATCATCTCATTGTTGAGAAGAACCATGTCCATTAGAACTGATCATTGTATAATCATGTTGTTGTTATGTACAATGATCTTTTGGTTCTGCTTACTTCACTTAGCATCAGGTCATGTAAGTCTCTCTGGGGCTCTCAGAAGTCATTCTGCTGATCGTTTCTTAAAGAACATTAATATTCCATAACATTCTTATGCCATAACTTATTCAGCCATTCTCCAATTTATAGGCATCTACTCAGTATGCAGTTTGTTGCCACTACAAAAAGGCTGCCACAAACATTTTTGCACATCCTTTAAGATCTTTTTGGAATACATGCCCAATAAAGACACTGATGGATCAAAGGATATGCACATGTCCTTATAGTTCCAAATTGCTCTACAGAATGGTTCAATCTGTTCACAGTTCCACCAACAATGTATCAGTATCCCAGTTTTTCCACAATCCTCCCAACATTTATCATTATCTTTTCCTATCAGCTCAGCCAATTTAAGAGGTGTCTAGTGGTACCTCAGAGTTGTCTTGATTTGCATTTCTCTGTTCAATTGCAATTTAGAGTACCTTTTCACATGACTAGAAATAGTTTCAATTTCTTTATCTAAAAATTGTCTGTTCATATCATTTGATCATTTATTAACTGGAGAATGGCTTGAATTCTTATAAATCTGAGTCAATTCTCTAAATATTTTAGAATGAGGCCTTTATCAAAACCCCTTAATGTAAAAAATTTTCTGTTTATTGCATCTCTTCTACTCTTGTCTTCATTGTTTTTTTTCTGCACAAAAACTTTTTAACTTAATATAGTCAAAATTATCTATTTTGTATTCAATAATATACTTCATTTCATTTTTGGCCCCACATTACTTTTTTCTCCACAGATCTGAGAGATAAATGTTCTTCTAATTTGCTTATAATATCACTCTTTATGTCTAAATCATGAACCCATTTTGATCTTATCTTGTACTATGGTGTTAGGTGTGGATCAATGCCTAATTTCTGCCATACTAATTTCCAATAGTCCCAGCAGTTTTGTCAAATAGTGAGTTCTTATGTGAAAAGCTGGGGTCTTTGGGTTTGTCAAAGACTAGATTACTATAGTCATTGACAATTTTGTCCTGTAAACCTGTAAAACCTAACCTATTCCACTGATTGATATTCTATTTCTTAGCCAGTACCAAATGGTTTTGATGACCACAACTTTATAATATAGTTTTAGATCTGGTACAGCTACGCCACATTCATTTGCATTTTTTCACTAATTCCCTTAAAATTCTTGATGTTTTCTTCTTCCAGATGAACGTTATTACTAAAATTCTTGATGTTTTCTTCTTCCAGATGAACGTTATTACTTTTTTCTAGCTCTATAAAATAATTTCTTAAATAAATACTACTGATCATTTTAAGGAAAACTCCACTTATCCCTATAATCTATTGTTTTTGAAAGGCATGGGTCTTGGAATTTGTCAAATGTTTTTTTCATCATCTATTGAGATAATCATATAATTTTTGCTAGCTTAATTATTGATATAGTCAACTATGATAATGGTCTTCTTAATATTGAACCAACTCTGCATTCCTGGTATAAATCCTACTTGGTCATAGTATATTAATGTGGGGCTAATTCATTGTAATCTCTTTACTAATATTTTATATAAGAGTTTTGCATCAATCTTCATTAGGGAAATTAGTCTATAATTTTCTTTCTCTGTTTTCACCCTATCTGGTTTAGATATCAAAATCATGTCTGTGTCATAGAAAGATTTTGGTAGGATTCCTTCTTTCCCTATTTTTCCAAATTGTTTGTATAATATGGGAATTAATTGTTCTTTAATTCTTTGGTAGAATTCACTTGTTAAGTCCTTCTGGCCCTGGAGCTTTTTTCTTAAGGGAGTCGATTAATAGCTTGTTCTAATTCTTTTTCTAAAATGGTACTAAGTAATTTATTTCCTCCTCTGTTGTAAATATTCTTCAATTTCATTTAGATTATCAGATTTATTGAGATAAAGTTGGGCAAAATAGCTCCTAATTATTGCTTTAATTTCCTCTTCATTGGTGGAAAGTTCATACTTATCATTTTTGATACTAACAATTTGATTTTCTTCTTAACTTTTTTCGAATAAAATTAGCTAAAGGTTTATCTATTTTGTTGGTTTTTTCATAAAACCATCTCTTACTTTTTTATTAGTTCAATAATTTTATTAATCTTTTCTTTTATTTTCAGAATTTCAAATTTGGTATTTAATTGGGGGGGGTTAATTTGTTTTTTCCCCTAGATTTTTTAGTTGCAAGCTCAATGCATTTATCTTTTCTTTCTGTACTTTATGCAAGTAAGTATCATCATATAAAACTTCCCCTAAGTACTGCTTTGGCTGCATCCCATAATTTTTTGTATGTTGTCTCATTATTACCATATTCTTGGATGAAAGCATTGATTCTGTCTATGATTTATTGTTTCAACCAGTCATTCTTTTGAAACAGATTGTTTAGTTTCTGATTAATTTGTGGCATATTTTCCCCTAGACCTTTATCATGTAATTCTTATTGCATCATGATCTGAAAAAAATGCATTTACTACTTCTGCCTTTCTGCATTTTATTTTGAAGTTTTGATTTCTTAATACGCGGTAAATTTTGTGGAACTGCCAAACAAATAGTATATTCCTTTCTGTGTCAATTCAATTTTCTCCAAAGGTTTATCATACCTAATTTTTCTAAAATTCTATTTACCTCCTTACCTTTTTTCTTATTTATTTTTTGGTTAAATTTATCTAGTTCTGAGAGAGCAAGGTTGAGATTCCCCACTATTATAGTTTTGCTGTCTATTTCTTCTTACAGCTCTCTTAACTTCTCCTCTAGGAATCTGGATGCTATATCACTTGACACACATGTGTTAGTATTGATATTACTCCATTATCTATGGTACCCGTTAGCAAGATATAATTTCCTCTTTTTGCTTGATCTGAGATCAGGATTACTACCCCTGCTTTTTTCACTTCAGCTGAAGCATAAGATTTTGCTCCAACCTTTTACCTTTATTCTGTAGGTATCACTCTGCTTTAAATATGTTTATTGTAAATAGCATATTGTAAAATTCTGGCTTTAAACCTAGTTGACTATCTGCTTCTGTTTTATGGGAGTGTTTATCCCATTCACATTCACAGTTAAAATTACTAGTTCTGTTTTTCTTGCCATCTTATTTTCCCCAAGTTATACTTTACTTTTTCCTTTTCCCCTTTTTTTCCTTGCCATTATTTGACTTTTGACCCACACCTTCTTCAAATAGCCCTCCCCCTTTACAGGCCCTCCCCTGTTCTTATATGTTTTCTCTACTACTTCTCTTTTCCTTTCTATTAGCCTCCCCCTTTTCTTTCCTCTCTTTCCTCCTACTTTCTTATAGGGTGAGATAAGTTTCTTTGTGAAGGTAAACATGTCTGATATTCTCTCTTTGAGACAAATTTGATGAGAATTAGATGAGAGTAAGAGTCACACAATGCTCATCTCTCTCACTTCTTTTCTTCAATTGTAATAGGTCTTTTTTGCCTCCTCATGAGATGCAATTGACCTCATTTTACCTCTGTTTCACTCTTCTTTCAGTAAAATGTCCTTTTCACATCAAGTATTTTTTTTATATTTTCACAATAAAATCAAATTATACTTGCCCCCTCTAAGTATAGCCATAACAGATATACTGTTATTGAGAGTTCTTTCTTTTTTACCTTTTTATGCTTGTTTTGAGTTCTGTTCAGTTCTGTTCAGTTCTGATTTTTCATAAGAAATAAATAAAATTGACCTTTATCATTAATGTCCATCTTCTTCCCTGAAAGACAATGCTCAATTTTGCTGGATAGTTAGTTCTCAGCTGTAATCCCAGTTCCTTTGCCTTTCAGAATATTCAGATTTAAAGTGGAAGATGCTAAATCCTTGGTAATCCTGATTGTGGATCCTTGATATCTGAATTGTTTCTTTCTGGATGCTTGCAATATTTTCTCCTTGATTTGATAGTTCTGAAATTTAGCTATTCCTTGGAATTTTAATTTTTTCCCAAGCTTTTCCCCTCCTTCCCCCCACCCCCCACCCCTAGATGACAGGTAATCTAATACATGCTAAATAGGATAAATTATATGACAAATACAATACATGTATACATATCTATAGTTATCTTACTGCACAAGAAACATCAGATCTAGAAAGAGAAGAAGAAAAAAAAAACAACCTAAGAAGGAAAACAAAATGCATGGAAATATTCACAGAAAGCATTAAAATGCTATGTTGTGGTCCACACTCAGTTCCCTCAGGTATCTCTCTGGATGTATATGACTATCTTCATTGCTGAACAATAGGAATTGGTTTGAATCACATCATTGTTGAAGAGAACCATGTCCATCAGAATTGATCATCTGTTTTGTTGCTGTGTATAATGTTCTCCTGGTTCTGCTGATTTCACTCAGCATCAGTTCATGTTTTCTAAATTATCTTGCAAAATTCTCATTTCCTTTTCCAATTTTTCTTCTAACTCTCTTTTAAGATCCTTTTTTGAATTCTTCCAAGAGACTTGTAAGATGAGAACCAACTCATATCACCCTTTGGGACTTCATCTAAGCATGATTTGCTTTTAGTGTTCTCGGGGTTTGATGTCTGTTCTCTTTCTTCATAAAAACTATCTATGATCAGAGTTCTTTTTTGCTCATTTTTAAAAGGTTGATTTCTACTCTTAGTGTAAGGAAGAGGATCCTCAAGCTTCCTCTACAGGTGACAGTGACTTCACACTGCCCTCGGCTGGTGCTGCTGACTTCCTTCCCAGTGCTGAGTGGGTATGGCCAGGTTCCACATCATTCTGTGGTTCAGAGGCTCACTATTTGCCTTTTGTATTGGTGTTACATGGCTCACAGCTAGGCTGCTGATCCGCTGACTTGCAACCATGACAGAGCAGTCAGTGCTGCTGTATTTTGGCTAAGAGCCTCCAGTAGAGAATCCATGAATATCATATCACTGGGTCTCTACTCTGTGCCTGTACTCTACTGCCCTCCCCATTCCTGACTGAAACAGTCCTTTTCTGAAGTTGCCCAAAATATCTTCTGCTGGAAGTTTGTTACACTCCATATGTTTTTGGGTTCTGTCGCTCCAAAACCAGTTGAAATGCTTGATTTGGTATCTGAGGGACACTAAAAAGAGCTCAGATAAAGACCTTTCTACTTTCTACTATCTTGGCTCTTCCCAGGTTTTATTTTTCTTTGTATTGGGGAAGTGGATACAAAATCATAGAGATAAACTTATTGACTAATTATTTTATAGATAATAGATCTTGGAAGTGTCATTCAAACATGTTTCTCCTTAGCTGCCTGCCAGTAATATTCCACTACACCATGTTACCTCCTCATCTTAAGATATCTGTAAATGTTTTGCCAGTAAGGATCACTATCAGAGCATCACCATCATCCATTTGGCATAAGATAGATGCTATCAATATTGAATTAACTCTCTATACCAAGTTGAATATAGAATACAGAGTTGGAAGAATCCTTAAAAATCTAACTTAACCTATCATTTTTTCTTCTATCAGTAACAAAACTGAGGCATAAGGTGGCCCAAAATGACTTGTCTAAAGTTATGGAAGTAGTAAATCATATAGTTGGGACTCTAACCCAGTTTATTTTATTGCAAACTCAATGTGTTTTCTTTTTTTCAACCTGACTGGATTTCCACTAGCATAGCTGCCATTTTCCAGTTGGTCAGTTTAGAAGATGAGATAAAGCTGGCTTGATCTAGCAAGAATGCCTAAGAATGTTATTAGTCTAGGGCTATGAATTAACGATACTGGTCATTCTCTGGTATACCAAGCACAGCTCAGCAAAGCTGATATTTTCTGGCTAAAGATGGATGAAATATGTTTGCAACAGCTCAGTGTGTGTGTGTGTGTGTGTGTGTGTGTGTGTGTGTGTGTGTGTGTGTGTTTGCTTTTGTATAAATGTATGTCTGCTATTTCTTCTGCAAATGCTTGCTATTTGAAAAGGGCCCTTGTGGGTTGGAGTTTCCTGTTGTGAGTTTGATTTTGCACTTGAAGATTTGACAGCTCATATTTTCCTCCAAATTTTCCAAACTCCCTGCCTTAAATGCATTTTCTCTTTTCCAGGTTTTTTTTCTCTTTTTAGCTGCTTTTAGAGCCTGGGAAACATAAGGAGGGAGTATTTTGTATAAATTCTTAGTGGGTGGAGGATATAGATGTTTGTTAGCATTGCTCTGGAGAATATCTACTGTCATTGAAGCAATTTTCCAGAATGATAGAGACCCAGCAATTCTGGATTATTCAATGTTTTCCACCAAAATTCATATTACCTTTAAATCCTTCCAAATATCGTGTGTAAAATAAAATTAGCAGTTGAAAAGGAACTCCAGATAATATTATATAAATATTCCTTATTCTGAATTCCTGATTTGGCTTCTGAATTTGGAAGTCTTGAAATGATACATCACAAACAACTTGATTAGTTCAGGTTCTGGACATCTGAAGTGGAAACCTATTCTGGAAAAAACAAAGGAACAATTCTCACTAGCCAGCAGCAGTGGTCTGTGTTTATGCTGTTAATTCTTTTCCCCATGCCCTCCTAAAGTAATAAAGTGCTTAGTGATCATCAGAAACTGAGATGGAAACACGAACATTTTAATGTTATTTGTAGGGAAGGAAGGTGTTAAGGGACCCTATGATTAGTACTAAACCATCACCATTACACTTCTGAATTCCTCCTGGGTGACAGCCTTGAGGTTTATGATGAGGCCCTTACTACACTAAGTTGGAATAATTTCCCAAAGGACAAAATTTCAATATTACACAGTAGTGTCTATGTTTCCTGTTGATTTCTTAAGCATGGATTTTATTAATTATGTTAATAATAACTATAGCTAATGTTTATGTAGCACCTGAATATATGTGAAGCATTGTACAAACATTAACACATTTTATTCTTATGACAAACACAGAATATAAGTGCTATTACTCTCTCCATTTTACAGTTGAAAAAATGAGGCAGATAGGGTTAAAGTAAAGTAAGTATCTGACATGGAATTGAATTCATATCTTTCTGATCCTAGGCCACTGTGTCATTTAACTGCCTCTTATGTTGCTATAATATAAGAAATAATTCAGATTCTGGAAGTGGGAGAGGAGAGAAGTAAAGGGAGAAGAGAAAAAAGTTGAATAAGATTTTCAGATATAGTAGTAATATAAGAACAAAATACAACAAATGAACTTATTCCTAAAAGGTATTCTGACATATTCCTCTTTAATTGAACTATTGACATCATAAGAAACGTTAAACATAAGTAGGATAGATGCTATCAATTTTGACCAAAGCTTCCAAGTAATTTTGGGATAGCATAAATTTCTACCTCTCAGATTCTTTCTTTGAAAATTAATTGAAGTGATATCTCCTCCCTGAAGCCTTCTTTAACCCCCCCTATCATTTGTTTATCATATAATCACAAAGGTTTTGAAATGGAAACCTTCAGATACCATCTAATCCAATCTATATTGGAACAGGAATACCTTTTGCATCATTTCTTGCAAGTAACTGTCTATCTTTGCTTACAGGTCTTCAGTAAAGGGAAACTCTTTATTTTCAAAAGGAATCCAATCCATATTTTGGTGAGGTAAGCAAAAAGTTCCTAACTATTAAACATAATAAAATTCTTCAGTATCCAGATTATCTCCAATAGTGGTAATACCATAAAGTTGCTATGCTCATTCATTTGTCCAATAATTTATTCATCAAACATTTTCTGAGTACCTACTATGTGAGAAACAACATGAGGAATAAAAAGAAAATTGACACAGTCTCCTCAAGAGATTACAAGATTTTAGTCCTCATTCTACTGAAGAAGACCACATGGATATAGTGAGAGATATAGTGAAAAGGACAGTACATCAGAGTAAGAAACTTGTTTTGAAATCTCAGATAACTGAGAAAGTCACCTGCACTTTCTGGACCTCAGTTCTCTCACTTAAAATGCAAGTAATCCTTGGGCTAATTAGATTATAGGGTTCTTAGATAGAAAACTAATTTTCTTCAGGGTACAAAAAAGAGCTATCACAAATAAACTGATGAATCTGTAAGATAATTATTATAATTATTTCATCAAACAATGCATACTGAAAGCCATTCATGCTTGCCATCCTGTGTGAATATTGTCCACATCTTTTCATTAATTTACTTAATATGCTAGTGTCCTTCCTTATTTTTGCTGCCATCATTATTATATGAGTCAAATACTCAGGCTGCCCACTTTTCTCCCCTTGCCCTCACCATATAATCATGTCTATTCTTCATTTTTTTGATGACTTTTTTACCATTGTATTTTAATCAAGTTTTCTTTTTTATTGCAAAAATCAAATGTATCAGTAACCACAAACATTTTAATACATCAATTTCTTATTCTTTATATATTATAGCATGCTTGCAGGCACTAAATAATTTTCCATTTCCTTCTGGGTGTGATTTATTTTCAGTTCTTTTGATTCTGCTCTGTTCTATGTGTTGTAAACATAGATTTTCAGTAGAATGTGTTTATAAAAACAAATGGGCTTTTTTCTCAAACAGTTCATGTTTATTGGAAGACCTTTGAAATTTCCTACAAACAGCTTAACCCATTTTCCTCCTGTTTAATTATGGGTCCAAGTTATTGTCCACTTTTACTATTCTGGTTTGTTATAATGATGGACAGTGTATGAGCTGTCTATTAAATTGTCTGTCATAATCTGGGCAGTAGGTATTTTTAATCTGTGTTGTAAATTATTATGAAGCCAAACTCATTTGAGTGGTTATAGAACTCTTCCAGGATGTCCTGCAATGTTCCAGGGCTTAATGCCACCAACATAATGTCATTTTAAAACAAGAATGTTTGAAAAACCTCACCATCCATAGAAAATCCCTCTTTACCCTGCCATCAACACTAGATCTTTTCTATCACCATGGCAAATATCTCTGAAGTGCATTTATCTTCCTGTTTTATATCTCACTTGATCTTTATAAAAAGAGGGTTATTTAATGATTCCTCTTCTGTTGTTATATTTTTCTTTTTTTTCTTGGTTTTTATTTTGTCTTTTATTTTTTATTAAAAAAAAGAAAAAAATAGAAAAGGAACCCAAAACAAAATAAAGGAAAATAAAAAAGAACATTGGCATGTGCCCAGTAGGACATTGGAGATGATTCAAAATATGTAACTGCACATTACTAGATCAAGAAAATATATATATTAGAACAAGAAATTATGCTCATGAATAACCATTTTTCTTTACTTCCTTGTATAGTGTTCTTTGTTTCTCTGCTCACACCTTATTTACTTATTTCTTTTTCCCCTTCCCCCCCCCACTACTCTCAAGCAAGCTACAGTTAAGATATTTATATATAAATATAGATACATACATACATACAAACATTCACACACACTCACACCCCACATATACATATTTGTCTTTCCTAGTCCTTCTGACTCTTTAATTAAATTCTACTTTCTAACTTGCCTTATTATTTCTTTAGGAATTCTAAGGATCTCTCCTTTGTCTTCTTCCCCTACCCTTTGCTTCCCCATCTACACATCCCTCCCCTTTATTTCTTATAGATTTTGGAGGGTACTATACTCTTCATGGTATATATGTAGTGTTGCCTATTGACCCAATTTGAGTGGGTTTTCAGAACTACACCTCCCCACCTAATGCCTCTATGTCTATTCTTCCTCTGCATCTCATTTGTATAACATGATTACTATGTTTACCTTAACTCTGCCAATCTTTCATTTGAACTACCTTATTATTGATGTGTATCTTAAACATATAGTATACATTTCCCTTGTAAAAATAACAATTTGTTCTTGTTTAAGCAGTTTATTGAGTTCCTTGAAAATGATCTTTGATATTGGCTCTTACATATTACATTTTCTGTTAAGTTCGAGTTGGGTTGATACAAAGTCCTGAAAATCTGCAAATTCTTTGAAGGTTCATTTTTTCTTATTCAAAATTTTTTCTGGATAAAATATTTTTGACCACAGGACTAGTTATTTTGATTGTCAGTAGATATGATTCCAGAACCTACAGTCTTTTATTGCAGTTGCTAAATCTTGTACAATTCTAATTGTAGCTCAGGTATATTTGATTTTTTACTTCTTTCTTCTTAAATTTTAACTTTGATCTAAGGTTTTTGAAATTTGGCAATAAAATACTGGTAAGTTTTCCACAAAAGATGTATTTGTGGTGGTGATCAGTGGATTTTTTTCTCTTGCTTCTTTTCCCTCATGTTCTATCACTCCAAGATAATTTTCTTGGACTATTTCCTGCATGATTGTGTCAAGCTTCTCTTTTGGTGAAAACTTTCTGATAGTCTAATTATTTTTACATTTTCTCTTCTTGATCTGTTCTCCAGCTCTGTTGTTTTTCTTAAGAGATGTTTCACATTCTGTAATATTTTCTCATTTTTTGTAAACTGTTTTGTTATTTCTTTGTTTCTTATAGCTTCACTGGCTTCCCCTTGTCCAATTCTGATTTTCAAAGAATTATTTTCATCTTTGAGACTCTGTACCTCCTTTTCTATTTGGTCAACTTTTTTTGTTAATCTTCTTGGATAGTATTTTTCTTGGATAGTATTTATTTTTTATTTTTATTTTTTCCCCAATGTCTCTGATTTTCAGATTCTTTTTTGAGTTTTTCTATAAATTCTCTCTGAGCAGAGTCATTTCATGTTACTTCTTGTAATAAAGCTTTTTTTTAATTAAAGTGTCCTTTTCTGAAGATGAACCCAGTCTTCCCTATTCCCATAATATGTTTCAGTGCTGGGGTTCTTTCTTCTTTATTGGTTCATTTTTTTTTTCTTAATAAGAGGTATTAATGTAATGGGATAGAAGATGGTGCCTCAAACATCCCTTCAGCTCTCCACTTTGACCAGGAACCCCAAACCAAGAGCTCTTCACTCCTGCAAGTACCCACATCCAGCAGCATCCTTGCTCTGCTGCTTCTGCACTCACTAGGTGCTGGTTTCTTTTCACCCAGGGCCACTTCTCGCAACACAGCTGGGTCTGGTGTTCCCAATCAGACAGGTTCCTTCAGAATTCCCAGACTTAGACCCTAATTTCACAAACAACCAAGGAGTTGAAAGTATCTGGGGTTCCTGATGAGGTTTCAATCACACCCAGCTCACCCCAGGACTCCCCACTTGGAGTTTCTTTGAAGATAGTCCAGAGGTGTTTGCTCTTCAGACAGGTTAATCCCCAGCTCTGGATCTTTCTTGTATCTGAAGGATCTCTGTTCTGCCCCAAGTTTTCTTGATTTTTCACCAGTCTATGTTCACTCTGAGGTGCAAATTTGTTCTATTTGTGGGGAAATTTAGGAGAGTTTGAAATTTACCAACCTACTCTGCCATTTTCCCAAAATCCTTCCCTGTTGCTAAATTGCTCAAGGAATTTTGAGTGATTTAAAGAATATATTGGACAATAGGACACACCTTGTTGGAAAAAAATAAACAACCATTTTTTCTCTACTTATTTCTTTCATAATCAATAGACAAAAATCACAGTGGGGTCTCATATTATTAAATCTTACATTCAAGTACATAAAGTCAAAGGTGTGATTCACTGTGGGAATCAATTTCAAAAGCTTACTTTTCCCCTACTAATGCCCTCTTTGAGAATATCTGTGTAGATAGTGTTCATTTTTTTGGTACAATTTGAAAAATATAAATTTGAATTAGTAATTGTTGATATACTTATGTTGACTTAATTCAGGGTTAATAAAACCTGGGATTTCTCCCGCCTTATTTTTTACACTTTCCCCTCCTTCAAATATCTGCAAAATGAGTCCCTCCTCTTCACAGTTGTGTTGATTCAAACACTGATGTTCTCTCTGCAAGAGATTTAGGAGCTTTTCTATTTCTGTGTTTGTCAGTTACTTTTTTTTTGTATCCTTTATAACTTTATACAGTAATATGATGTTAGAATTCAAATGTTGTGACTTTCTTAAGCTTAATGGTAAAAATGATTTATTATTAAAATGCAAATATTTTCTTTTTTTTTTCCTTTTCTTTGTCCTCCTTAAATGTCTTCAGGGGGAATTTGTTTAGCTGAGTCTCTTGTAAGGTTTTTTCAACATTAGTTTTACCTTCATCTTATTTCTGCTACATTAGTCAATGTTGCTCACAAACTTCCATTTCACTTATTATTACCATTTTACAAATAATCTTATATTCTAAACCAAAGGTGTTAAATATGTGGACAATGGCCACATTGCCACAAATACTCCCTGAAAGTCTATAAATCTGATTAAAATATAATTGGGAAATATTTAACAAAACCAAATTCAATAGAGCATAAATATTGTTAAGATATGGTTTTCTAAGTCAATAAAGATCCCTGCAGGGATCTTTATGTACATTTTAGTTGCCCCAATTATATTTAAGTCTGACACAACTGCTCTAAATTGCTGTTGCCTGGCTACTATTGCTCTGAACTAGGCTAGTAAATCAAATATTTGCTGAGCAAGGTTTTTTTTTTGTCTTCTTATGGTAATTTATTTGTATTAGTTAAATTCCTTTAAGATATTATAATTGGTCTCAATTTTATTAATGCTGTTTATTAGTTGAGTAGGAGAAATATCAGCTGCACAGTATCATCAATAAGTTATTCAAATAAGTCAGAATATTGTTCAATTCCATGTCATATATTTTATATTGTACTTTTGCAAATTCTAGCTTTATAATCATTCATTATAATTTAGGAGGTAAGGAGAATAGATGATTTAATCTATATAGGGAACTGATGATTTTCAAAATCCTTCCACTGATGCATATTATTAAATCTATATATGGTGTTACAGTTGCATGAAACCACTGAAGACTTATGTGAATTACTCATAATCATCTAACAGTCAAAGGCAGGAGATGAGCCTAGGTCTTGATTCCAACACCAATTCTCCATCTACTAAGCCATATTGAATCTCACTTATTATTAAGTTTTGGTGTTCTTAATTGATGACTATTTGGGATATAGAATTATTGCTAGCTTGGGTTTTAATTGTTTCTTTAAAATTCAATTAATTTTCCTGAATTGTCTTGGTATTTGAAGAAATAAACATATAATAATCATAAAAAGCATCACCCAGCCATTAGACACAATCTCTAGCCATGGTGTCATTAATTCAGACTATGAACTAGAGGGACTGGGATAGTTCTGCTGAACTTTCAGGTTCTCTTAGATTATTATAATCTTTAGGTGGGAATATTGCTTTCTCTTAGCCAGCAAAATTGTGAACTTAGGAAGCTATTTTTAGATAAGCCGCTAGGTATGCAGGGAACTAATAAAAGCATTTGTTCTCTACTAGACATTCTGCCATTTATATGCAGTGTGATCCAACAACCCTTATCCACAAAACACTTGAGATGTACACATCTGCAGTCGTTGCTTATAAATTTACAAGGCATGACTGGGAGGTTCATTTTAGATTTTCTACTTGAGATTTAAATCGGCAACCTCTTCACCTGTCTTTTATTGCTCTTTCTGAGTCCTAGGGGTCTACGGAAGCCATCCTTTCTGGTAGAGATCAATAGTCAGAGTTATCACCCACTGACACTTAAACCAACAGAAACCTCAGCACTCTCAAGGATTTCAATATCATTGCCTGATTCACAGTTGATTTCCTGTGTATTTTTAAGATGTGTATTTTCCTTGCTTGAGGAAAATAATTTGAGTTTGCTTTTTTTTTTAATGTTGCAAGAGAGGAATCTTTGGGCTAAAGGTCATAGCAAGAGGTTTTGATGAGATGTACCTTCTGTCCCATCCTATAAGTTATATGCCCTTGGAGATCAGCACAAAGGTATAGAATAGTATTAGTGTTGGTCATATGCTTCTGGGGCAAAAGAGGGTTTGACAACTCTTTTCCCCCAGCAAGGCTGTCTCTGAGCATATTTCTTTCTTCTTCTCATTCTGTTCTTCCCTAATGTAAACAATACAAATATGAATTTTTAATAATTCTTCCAGCCTTAGAGCCTCAGTACACCTTGAGGACCTTAGCAGTTATAATCTGTGAACATTTATAGGGGAAAAATAAGTTACAAAATCTGGGGAAGCCATTTCTGACTTATTTCCATGTGTCTGTCTGCTCAGGCCAAGGAAAGGAATATGATTATATGGAAGAATTCATGGATTCATAAAATATCAGACTTAAACAATACTTTAGAACACAGGATGTCAGAGCTGACAGGGATATCTCCTCACTTTTATTGTCAGAGTTGACTGGAGTTGGTACTTATAGAAAGGAGGGAAGTAACACATATGCTACCTTAATTAATTTGGCTAATGAATAATCACACATTAAGTACATAAATAAAATTATCTACACTTCCTATCTCAATATCTCTTTTTTAGGTATGAGCTCTTTAATTGGGTCAAAAAGGCAATAACTGATTAGCTAAAGCATTCTTCTGTTAGTTTAGACTTCAGATTTGAGGGCTGAGATACACAATTTGAGAGTTCGAGATAAGCCTCCTAATGGGGAGAAAGAAGGGGGAGAGAAGAGGAAGAGAGAAAGTGAGAGACAGAGACACAAAGAAAGACAGAAAAAGAAACAGACAGAGAGATGGAGGCAGAGGGAGAGAAAGTCAGAGAGAGGGAAAGAAAGACAGAGAGACAGAAACAGAAAGAGACAGATATAGAAAGAGGCAGAGAAATTAACTCTCTCCACCCCATTCCCCTTTTTTCTAGGTTATAATTAATGATAATTATAGTATTTTTGGTCATTAATAAAGCACTTTAAAATACTATATCTCATTTTAGTCCATCAACTCTGGGTAGTAGGTGCTATTATTATTCTTATTTTGCAGATGAGGAAACTGAGGCAGGTAAAAATAAATTGTCTTTCTTGAAATCATACAATTAGTAAATGTTTGAGGCCAGATCAAGTCTTCCTGTCTCCATACCCAGTACAATTTCTGCTATGCCATCTAGTTATCTTCCAAATGAACTCAGAGACGCTATCACCCAATAAGAGCAGAAGTTTCAAAGACTATGACCCCTTGCATTTTTTAAAAAAATGCTGCATTTATGGACTCACAAAGAATTTCCAGGCCCTAAAATGCTGACCTGTATTCCTCCTTTGACATATCTGTGTCCTTATACATTATATTTTTAAGATGTCTGCTTTCCCCATGAATGTGTTTATTTGTGGAAGAGTGTGTCCTGGTTTCAGGCAAAGGGGAAGGTAAAATGTCTTGGTTCTTACCATGTCACCTTAATACAAACCTTTGCTAAATAGCTAGTTGAGGCTACTGGCTCATTGTCAATGGGAGAATACATTGGTGGGGGCTCATTAATTATATAATACTAGAATCCTAGCTCATCAGCATTACCATCAATCCTTGAATTAGAGTGTTAGCTGCCTTCTGGGAACCTTAATTTGTCAGTACAACCAAGTTAGTGAGTGGTGCTGCTACAATTAGTACTCAGCATCTTAACATTGGAAGAGACTTTACAATGTAGAATAACAGGACTAAGAGGGATTTCACCATATAGAATATCAGAATTTGATGGAACTTTGGAATATGTGGCAAAGATAGGAAGGAATTTCTTTGTTTTACAAAAGAAAAAAATGATATAGAGAAAAAGGAGTTGAATTACTAAGATTTTCAAGCTAAACATTGTTTTAGCTGACATTTGAACCCATGGCTCAAGAGTTCTAATTCAGAACACAATACTATGTCAGAAACATTGTTTGAAATATTTATTCTTCTTTTAACTTATTGTTAATCAAGTTTTCCTGGTCCTTAGTATACTACATTCCCATCAGCTCAACTTTTCTTCAAGATTCCTTTCTCCGTGTCCTTCTGACTCTGTCTTTGCTCCTGCCTTATTTTGCCTCAATATCTTTGCATCTCTGCTTCCCTCTGTTTCTATGTCCCTCTGTCTGTGTCTGTTTCTTTGCTTCCATCTTGGTTTTTCTGTCTCTTTTTTCATTCTGTCTATCTCTGTGTATCTGTCTATATTTGTATCTGTTTCTCCTTCTCTGTCTTTCTGTCTCTCTCTCTGTGTTACTCTTTCTTTGTGTGTCTCTGTCTCCTATCGCTTTCTTTCTCTTTTTGTTTTTCTATCTCTGTTTCTGTCTCTTTTCCTTCTTTCTCTTTTTATATCTTTCTCTGCTATCAACTCATCATTTATCCAGGAGTTCTCCCCATAATTCTATAATCTTAATCTTGACAATGTTTCTTTTATTCTTCCAAAAATAATGCTAATAAAGATAGCAACAACCCCAAAGCCTAGGAAGATGAAAGTTCTTAAGAGTAGCTGCCAGGTAGAAGTCGACCAGGAAGTTGATTGTTTCTTGCTTTGGCTGAATAACAAAGCTGTTTTCTTAAATTATGGATATGCCTACTGGTTTGTTCTAAACATATTCTATGCCAGAGAAAGATAAGATTAAGAACAAACATGACTTTCAGTGACTTGATCATAGAATTTATTGATGCAGATCTCAGGTATAATTCTGAAGTTTATGCAGGACGTTTGGAAACTTCCACCATAAAGTCACCCACCTTGGATGCTATGACTAGAATACATAAATAAACATGCCCTAAGACTACTGGAAGAGATCCTCAAATAGTTTCTTTCATGGATGGTCATATTATCGTATGGTATTCATAACTGTTACATATAAGCACCAGAAGGATAACTTCTAAGACATGATTAGCAAGAAGAACTGTAAGAAATGAAGAAATGGAAAAGAGACACTAACACAAAAGTTTCCTGGTCATTTACCTATGAATTGACACAACAAGAAAGAAGCATAACACAATACCAAAATAAACAAAGAGTCAGTATGACTCGTAAATAGAATGGCAAAGTCAACTGCATGTCTTAGAACATGACTGGATTCTGTATTATTATGCACAAATTAAAAATTGGTCAAACATTCCATAATATTGGGTATGAGGTTGGACTTGTAGATAGGAAGATAAAATCAACTTGAAAATTATTCATTAAATATTTCTAATGTTTTAGTCACAGTACTAAGTTATGGGGATAAAAAAATAAGGACAAGGAGCTCATATTCTATTAAAGGAAACTATATAAACAACTTCATATACAAAATGTACAGAGGGTAATAGTGGATAATTTAATAGTAGATAATTCCTTTTTTTTTTTTTTTTGCTGAGGCAATTGGAGTTAACCTAGGAAAAGTTAAGTGTCTGAGGCCAGATTTGAACTAAGGTTCATCCTGACTTCAGAGCTGGTGCTCTATCCACTGTGCCATCTAGCTGCCCCAATAGTAGTGTTCAGTGTAGGGATAGCCAAAGGAGGGCTCTTTCAGGAAGAAGAATTTGAGCTGACACTTGAAGAAATCCAGGGAAGCTAGGAGGTAGGATGAGGGGAAAAGTATTCAAGGAATAGAGGATAGTCACTGAAAATCAGGAGTCAGGAGATGGAGTAACTTATGAGAAGAAAAGCAAAGATGAGAGTTCATCTGGGTTGTAGTCATACAACAATATTTTTAAGCTTATATTCAAATATAACAATGATAGGGGAAATCACTATTTCCAAAAATGCCCATTCCATTTGCAAATAAGGCTGTTCACATTTAGGACACTATGCCTGCCTGAATGTAACGTAGTATAGGGTTAACTTTGGAAATCAACCATCACATTTGACTTATGTGGAAGCTATAGTTTCCCAAAAGTATAACATAGTTTTCATTGGAATTATTTTCTATTAGGATGAAAAATGACATCTTCATCCAGAATTATGAAGATTTAATGGGGATTGAAATAGTGTTTTCAACTATTTTTATTTGTTTGCTTGTTTATTTTTTCTTTCCCATTTTCTATTTTAATTTGATTTTTCTTGCCTAACTTGGCATATATGGAAATATTTAAAAGAATGTCACATATTGAATCTAAGTAGATTGCTTGCTGTCTTGGGGATGGGGGAGGTAAAAGAGGAAGGGAAAATTTTTGGAACACAAAGTTTAACAAAGATGAACATTGAAAATTATCTTAACATTTATTTGGAAAAATAAAATACTACTGGAATTGTCTAGTAATATCTCCTTTACCTTGTCTTTTTTTTAAGCTAATTGCTTTTAATATATATTAATTTATTAAATATTTTGCAATTATGTTAAAAATTGACATTTTTTTAATATCTTGATGTTTAAATTGTCTCCCTCCCACCTGACCCTCTCCCACTCCTTAAGAAGGCAAGAAAATAAGAAAAATAAAGTTTAAAAATATGATTCAATCTACTCTAAAAATTTATTTGGTGATAGATAGTATTTTTCATCATATGGTCTTTGGAATTGTCTTGGCTCAGTATCTTGGCCAAAGTAGTTAAGTCTTTCACAGGTGATTATGATCCTTGCAATGTTGCTATTACTGTGTAAAATAATTTTCTGATTCTGCTCAACTCATTTTCCATCAGTTCACAAAAATCTTTTGAGGTTTTTCTGAAAGTATCATGTGTGTCAATTGGTTCAACTACAATAATATTGCATTACAATTATATGTCACAGATTGTTCAGTCATTCCTCAATTGACAGTTATTCCCTTGATTTCTAAATCCTTGTCATCAAAAAAGAGCTGCAATAAATATTTTGTACAAATAGGTCATATTCTTTTTGAAAATGATTATTGTGAAGATTATGCTTCAGCTATGGACTAATCCCTGTTTCCCTAGCTAGAGTGCTGATAACTGATAATTCTTAGACCTGCAATTACCTCAGGCTAGGATTACCCCTATATTTCTATATAACATAATCTTTGCTCAACTACTTTTTAGGATATTGAATTCAACATCCAAGGGCTTAACCATCACCATCCAATCATGTCTCTTTGGTTTCCTATAATTTTAGGGATGTACCTCTCATCAAATCTATACTCTATACATCAATTCTATACTCATCAAATTTGGATTCTGTCTTGGGTCAGAATACCAAGTTCACTGAAAGTCTAATGGCTTGTCTTCATAGGGTAAATTATGGGACACAAGTCAAGGAGATTTTGGCCAGATCACCATTTATTTCTATTTCAGTGTCCTCCAAATTTCCCCTGTTCTCCTTGTAAAAAAAGTCTGCATGTCCTTTTTTTTTTTCTTTTCCCCTAAACAATTCGGAGATATTCTTTTCCTGCCCCTGCCTCAGACTCCTTTCTGTTCTCAAAGTCATTTGTCTTTTCTCTGATGGCCTCTTTGCCCCTGAGCAATTTATGTTCAAGTGTGCTAAGCAGGACTGAATGCAGCATGGAAATTACAGTGCATGTATTAACTGGGGAAAGAGAGCCCATCTGCAATCGAAGCCTAAGTGTTTTACACCATGGGAGGTGGAGAACAAGTGTCTGAATCCTCAGGCCGGCATGTTAAGATGCTGACACTAACCTTTAAATAACTGTTTTGTGTTAAGGAAAGAAATTGCATGCCCTTTATTCACCAATATCATCATTGGCAGATGTGCCATAGTCACAACAAGGGATATGCTGGATGGCTGGCTGCCTTTTTGCTTCTGAAATATTTGTCAGAGAGAGGGATCCATCTCCAGGACCAGGTAATAATCACAGGTGATATTTGGAAAGTGCTCACTAATTACGGTAATCCACCTAACTTGCTTATTAAAAAGAAAGAATTACCATTCCTCTATGAAATTTGGACAGGCTGAAAGGTCACATTACTATTAATTCTCTGCTCCCAGCTGTCAGACTATTGCTAATTATCAGCCAAGATATCCTGTCTCCCATGTCCCCATGTAATCAGAAACAAAGCCTAGGATTTTAAAAATGTTCTATCTCTCTTTTTTTGGCATCTGAGCTTAGTTTTGAAGCTATCTAGAGATTATAAAAGTGAAGTTGAGAGGTGAGCATATTCTAGCAATGAGCAAAGGCATGGAAGAGGCATTTCTCTCTCTGTAATCAGAACTAAAATCTGAGACTTTTAAATATTCTTGTCAGACTTCTCAGACATAAAGAGAAATAGATCTATCATGAAAATGAAGTTGAGTCAAAGGGGAAGCAAGCTTAGAGAAAAAGACTACCATCTTCCTTGAGCTGGTTTGTAATCTCTGTATATTAAGCTCACACATTATAACCCCAATTATCCATTTGAGCTACTCAGCACTAAACCTAAGAAAAAATATCCCAAGATACTGAGCTTTGGCTAAGAGCTGAAGACAGTAGAAAGAACTTGGCTTCCATAAACAGAATTGTTCTTATCTGCTTATCATTTCTAGCATAAAATTTTAAATCATCATTATGATATTTAAAGTTCTACACAATCTGGTTCTTATTTTTTTTAGATGGTCTTATTTCAAATTTTTTTTTCTTTGATGTGTTCTATGTAGTCCAGGTGACCTCCAAGTTGTTTGTCATGTCTGACCTTGTCCCATCTTGATGCCTTAATTTAAGTTGTCTGCCCTCATGGTTAGAATGTGCTCACCTCTCAGCTCCACTTTTAGAATTCCTAGATATTTCTCTAGTTCAAATCAGATGCCAAAAGAGAGACAGAAAGCTAAAGACATAGAGACAAAAGAGACAACCACAGACAGATACATTCAGAGAGACAAAGACCAAAAGAGAGACAAATGTGTTCATATATGTACACACAATTATACATGTGTATATGTATATATATATGTGCACATTTCATATACATGCATGCAATCATATATTTGCTAGGAATAATGGAAAGATGGAATAGTTGTATATTATTTCACAAGTGTAAAGATACTGAACTCAGTTTCTTGTGCCTTGGAGGCCAGATTTCCTTTATATCTATTGAACTGCCTCTCTGTCTTGCACAGAATAGGTTCTAGAAAAGGAATTGTTAACACTGACTGAATCACATTGAATCCTAGATCAACTCTTTCCAAACCTACTGTCTGTTCTTGGAGGGGACTTCACTGGAAGCTTTATAAAACTCAAAAACCATATCTCATAAGAATTTGACCAAGGGTGAAGGGTTAATAATTATTTTGTTGAAATTTTGGAACTGAGCATTTGCCTAAATGATTTTAAAATAGTTCATCTTATGAAGCTTCTCCTGTTTGTAGATTTGAATGGACATCAACCTTTACAAAAAATTTTGAAATTTTTAAAAAAAGTAATCAATCACACTTAACGACCATTGTTGGGATTTCAAATACAAGCACCTGCTCCCCTCCTCTGTAACAGTTTAGACTCAAAAAGATGATCAAGAAAGGTAAGAGAAATCATATGTCTTAGGACTTGAAGATGAAAGGGACCCTGGTGATCATTAGATTAATCCTTCCTTCTAGATCACAACATAACATTTTCTGGTTCTCTATTGATGTTTGCTTGCATCGTATTTCCTTTATCGGATTATTCTCTCTTATAGATACGATTTCTCCTGAACAAAAAAATGATGTGTCGCAATAACTATACATATATTCGATTTAAGTATTCTAACATAATTATCATGTAGTGGATATCCTGCTATCTAGGCAAGGGGTGGGGAGTAGGGGGGGAAAATTTGTAACAGAAAACTTTGTAAGGGTTAATGTTTAGGAATTACCCATACATATGTTTTGCAAATAAAAAGTATTAATAAATAAAAATAAATAAATAAAAGTAAAAAAAATCCTTCCTTCTCTCTCTACTCCCAATTTTTGGAAAACAGAGTAACCACTTACCATTATCATCCAGGGACTAGAACTACTACTAGAACTACCAGAACTAGAATTTGAACCCAAATTGTCTGAGAATATGAGAGCAAAAATTTTACTTTGATCCTCAAATTTCCAGAGGACAGAATCAACACAATGTATAGATCTTTCAAGGAACCAGAATTAGCCTTAAAATAAGAAAAAATAAAACAAACTAAACAAAACAACAACAAAAATATTACTTATTGTTATAGCTACTTAAAATGGAAAGGAATCCTTCATGCAATGATTAGATGTTCCTCTCTGGAGCCCTTTAAGTGAAGATCAGATAGTGAATTTTCAAGAATGTTGTAGAAGGAAATTCATTGATGGTACCAATTAGACTAGATGGACCCTGGATCTCAGTCCAACTCTCAGAATTTATGAAATGTTTGCTTACTGAATGCATTTCCATTTGGGAATACTTGATTTACTTGATTGATAAGGTCCAACATATTCCAAGTTAAAGGTTGAAAAGTGTCTGGAACTTTTGGAGTTCAGTTTGACAATAAGCTGAAATCATGGGGCAATAATCATCATTTTAGTAGATTTAGCGAACAGCTAAAATTCTACTGGATTTTCAAGACTATGTAATGGGGAAGGGCCAATAGAGGGTGCCAGTTCTATGGCTTCAGAACCACTTTCTCTGGGGCCCATTGAAACCCATTTTGGTGTTTCAGCAAAGTCAAACACCACCATTCAGCTTAAGAGGACTTTCTTAACCTTAATTGATGTGGTCAAGATAGGGCACCACAGTAGAATGTCGACACATGGATTCAGAAGAACTGGCCTTGAATTCTGCTTCTGAACTTTAATTATGTAACTCCAGATAAGCCACAGGTTCTCTGATGAATCTTAGCAACTTAACTCTCATTAACTTAATCTCAGTAGCACCATCTGACACTTAATATTTGTGTGGCTTTGTGAAAGGTTCAAATTCTCTGAATCTCAGTAATTTAACCATAATAACTTAATCTCTGCATTCATTAACTATGTAATCAAAAGCATGTAACTTAAGACATCTCAGATCCTCAGTTTCTTCATCTGTGAAATGGGGTGGTCCTAGTCATAATATTTACCTTACAGGGGTATTTTGAAGTTTAAAATGTATATAAAAGATTTTACTTTAAAGCGTTATAAGCATATTATTATTGTATAAAATTATCATCCTGTTATCTTCATTAATTGATTTCATAGTATTATTATTATTGTAATTAACTTCTTCTTCATCATCATCATCAACAACATTGTCAGAATTAGAATCAGCAGCAACAGCAGATGAGTGCCCTGCCCTTTAACTAGAAGTGATTCAGTAAACAGCCCCATAACAGCTAGCAGGCTTGAATGCTCAAATTTCTTTGCAGATTGAAGTTCATTGGCTGTAAAGATTTTTGGGACCTTATGGTTTTCTCAAAGATATTTCAGTTTAATTTTGGTTTTCTGAAGTATGTGTGAAGGTGAGCTTATGATGATGGTGGTAAGATACATAGTGTTTTTCTTTCTTTTTCTGGGGATCTCAAAATATCTAAAGCAATTTGTTTTCTGTTATTCTCATATTGTCCTTGTGAAGTAGGGAAAGAAGGCAGGTGCTATTCATATTTGTGGATGGTGAAAACAAAATAAACTGTGTATTCAGTTTGAGGAGGTCTGAGTTCTGGTCTTAGCTCTCCTTAGTAGTAGCTTTGTGACTTAGGACAAGTCACTTCACTTTTGTAGGGGTTCTGTTTCATTATCTATAAAATGAAAGAGTTAGAAAAAGTGGGATCAAATATTTTGAACAGCAAGAGATTTTTAGAGGTCCACCTAATTCAATCATCTTATTTTATGAATTAGGAAAGGACCAGAGAAACTAAATGCCTTACCAAAACTCAAACAAGGAAGGGGGCGGGGTCAAGTTTTGAATCTAGGTCCTCTTGCAAGAAAGGCAGAATGGAAATATCACTGGATTTGAAATTATATATCCTAGATTCAAATCCTGACTCTATCACGTACTACCTATGTGACTTAAAATGATTACTTAACCTCTGGATCTCCCTTTTTTTTCACCTGGGAAATTATTGGACCACATAAATAGTTTTTGAGGACATCTTTGAGATCTAGATTAGGAATTCTTAAATCAGGGTCGCAAACACACAGCCTTGTAAGTCTTTAGATAGATTTTAAGAAGTCTGTGAACTTTAATAAGAATATATATGCATATATTATATATAATCTTTATTTTCACAAATATTTGGTTCCCTTTGTAATCCTCCTAAATTTTATTTTGTATGATTAAAAACACTATTCTGAGAAGGGTTCCATAGGATAAACCAGACTTCTATTCTGAGAAGGGGTCCAGGACATTGAAAAAAATAGGAGTCTTTGATCTAAATATATGATTGATTAACCAAATTAAAGATTTCTATCATGCCTCCAATGAATTCAAATAATCTAGGACTCTCTGAGTCCAGAAAAAAATTAAGCATCTTGCCCAAGACAACACAGTGTTGATGATGAGGGTAGATTTAGAGCATAGATAACCTCATTAGATAGATTATCAGTTATCTCTTATAGCTGACTAGAATCCATTGAAGAGATGCTTATATAGGCATTTTGAATACTGGATACCTTGAGCTGAGATTGCTTCTGTCCAATTTCAATCTGGTTAAAGCCATAATGAGCTCCTCATCCATAGAGCACTTGAGAGTTAGCTCATCAGAAGCCCAGTCAGCTCTGTAGGAATGGGGTGTGATGTACACTCAGCAATAATGAGGCAGTCATTTGCTTTCCCAGCACATCAAATAGCACCTTGTATGACTACAGAGCCCTATAAAGAAATTAGCTCATTTCAAAATGCATTATTTGCTCCGTGTGAGAGTTTGGCATAGTTTTGCCCCATGGGTTTTAAGACAATAAGAAGAGACAATTCAGTTTAGTCCTGGAGTTTCTTACTGTCAGAGCAATTTAATTTTTAATTTAAGATCATTATCATTATTACCACCATAACTACCAGTAACAATATGATCACAATTTGACAGGCTGTCACCTAGAAGAAGGCTTGGATAAGTTTTTTCCCCCCAAAAGGCAAAACTAGAAGCAACTGATGGAAGTTTCCAAAAAAGCAAGTTTAGAATTAACATCCATAAAAAACAATTCTGGAGCAACAAGAGTTATCTGAAAGTACAATGAATGACATGGGGAGATATTGGGATTCTGCTTCAAGAAAAGGTTGAACTACTTGGTTGCTATATTTTAACAGGTATTAATTTATGTATAGGTTAGACAAATTGATAATGGTTGGAGTCACTTTAAAAAATAAACAGAATTCTCTCTCTGTGTGTGTCTGCTTGTCTGTCCCTCTTTCTCTGTCTCTCCCTTGCTCGCTTCCTCCTTCCCTCCCTTCCTCCCTTTTTTCCTTCTTCCATCTTTCTCCTTTCCTCCCTCTCTCTCTTTCTCTTTGTCTCTGTCTCTCTCTTTCTCACTATCTCTATCTCTCTGTCTGTCTATTTGTCTCTCTCTCTCCCATTCTCCCCCCTCTTCTCTTTCCTTCTCTTTTTCTTCTCTCTCTATCTGTCCCTTCTCTCTTTCCTTCCTTCGTTCACTGTTTCTCTTTGTCTCTTTTCTGTCTCTCTTCTCTCTCTTCTTTCTCCCCCCTCTTTCACATTTCTCTCTCCCTCTTTCTCTCCCCCTTCTCTTTATCTGTTTCTCCTCCTCTCTATTTCTCTCTTTTCCTCCTTAATTTCTGTTTTCTCTCTCTCCTCTTTCTGTCTTCTCTTTTATGTTTTCTTCCCAATATGTATATGTATTACATATACTATATATAGAAATGTACATATATATACATATATACATATATATATATGTAGGTATATCTATATAGACACATATTTATATGCTAACATATTTCATAATTTATCATTGGTCCTCTAGAACTATAATTCCTACAACTTTCAAAGTTTTTCCGAAGTTGTTGTTATTAAATAAACGGTTCTTCTCTGGCCTCAGACACTTAACACTTCCCAGCTGTGTGATCCTGGGCAAGTCACTTAACTCTAATTACCTCAGCAAAATAAAAAAACAAAAATAAATAAATAAATAAATAAATAAATAAATATCCTGGATTTGCTCATTTTGTTTTTCATTACTTTATAAGTTCTCAAAATTATTCATTCATATAATATTGGTATCGTAATACAAATTGCTTTCCTGATTCTTTACACTTCTCTCTGAATCAGTTAAAATGGGTTTTTCCACATCCCTATAAAAACATCTATTTCTTCTTTCCTTACAGAATAATAGTATTCCATGACATTCTTAAACCACAGCTTGTTCAGCCATTCCACAATTAATGGGAATCCAATTATTTTCCAGGAGGGTTTTGTGAACACTAAAAGACTCTATGAATATTCTTGTTTTCATAATACATCTTCTATGTCTTTTTTCTATTAACATTTTGTATGTAATTCCAAATTATTTTTCAGAAGTTGTGCCCATTCACTGGCTCACCAAAATTGCATTGATATGTCTGTTTTCTTATATTTACTTCAACATTTGGAATTTGTGTTTATCTTTGATCACATTTTGGCCAATATTTTTGGCCAACTTTGCCAATCTGATTAGTAAGAGGTAGAATGAAAAAATCATTTAAAATTCTTACCTCTCTTAGGCCTTTTCCTATATGGATATAAGTAGCATGAGTTTCTTCACTTAAGAACTGCTTGTTCATATTCTTAAAAGTTTTATCATTTGCAGAATGGCTCTCATTCTTATAAATTCATGTTAACTTCTACTGGCCATACGTTCTTATCTCCCCAGCTAATTGTTTCCCTTTTTTATTTCAGCTTTATTGGATTTGTTTGTAAGGTTACTTTATCAAAGAATAGATTCCAAATTGGAGGGGATCCTAGAAATCAAGTCCAACGACCCTGATTTTACAGATGAGGAAACTGCAATACAGAGTTTAAGACACTTGTGTACGATCCCATGGCCAATACTGTTCAAACATTCTCTCTTCTACTTACTGGGCAGCTAGGAATCTCCATAGTACATAAGTACCAAACCTGAAGTCAGGAAGGCTCATCTTTTTGAGTTCAAATCCTACCTCAGACACATCATCCATGTGAGTTTAGACAAGTCACCTCACACTGTTTGCCTCAGTTTCCTCATCTGTAAAATGACTTAGAAAAAGGAAATGTTAAACCACTCTAGTATCTTTACTAAGAAAACCCAAATGGGGTCACAAAGAGTCAGACATGATTGGAAATGATGAACAATAGCACAAAACCACTTACTACCTGTGTGACTTTGGAAAAATGAGACAACCTCTCTAGGTTTTAACATTCTCATTTATTAAAGCCATTACTTAAGATTAAATGACTTTTATGGATTCTTCCAATCCTACATTTATAATTCAGTATTCCTTTGTCCCACATTGCTAGGCGTTCTACAGTTGAAATTATCCTCTTGGTTCCTAGGTCCCCTGAGATACAAATTAGACGGTCATTTTTATTTTGTTTTATCTTTTTTGTCTTGTTTTAATCTGGAAAGGACATCAAGTATCCTACTGGAATTTTTTCTAAAACATAGATGCATCTATTTTATCAAGAACTATATTTATATAAGACAGATAAGTTATGCAGTGGGTTAACACTGGTTTTGGAATCAGAAGGACTTGAGTTCAAATTCAGTGGCAGCCTCCTTGACACTTAACTGTGTGACTCTGGACAAGTCATTTAAGTCAGATTGCCTTCTTCTACTCTCTCCTCCAATGTAATAAAAATATATGTGTTTATCAGGATGTAGAATATATGGGATGAAGAAAGGCAAACTAGAAGGTAGATATAATTTTCTGTTTCTGTATTTCAAATATGGTAGAAAGGGAATGCTTGATCTACTAGTTTACACAGAACAGGGAGATTTAAAAAGTCAAGTTGAAAACCCAACAATTTTTTTAATTCATTATCAATACCTGAAAAGTTTTAGCCTTTTTTGAAGTTTAAGTTAGTAATATTTACAACCTCAAAGAATCTTAGGGTAAAAAGGCATGTTTTGAGCTTATTCCATTCAACCCCCTTCATTGAGATCAGGTGCCTGGATCAGCAAGAAATGAGTTCTAATTGTACCTCTAATGTTTGATATTGTGTTTGTGGAAAGATTATTGAATTTCTCCAAGTCCCAGTTCCTCCTCTGTAAAATGAACATAATAAGAGCCACCTATAGCACCTATTTAATAAGGATATGACATTAAAATGATCATTATGCTTATTAATCCACAGGTATAATGAAGATTCCATCTGAGAACTTTGAATTGAGAGCTTTTCCTTGAAGAAAATACGAGTATGCTCCTAACCTGAGATCTGAAAACTTTTGAATTTTGAGAGCACAGGTAAGACTTTTTCTTAGAACCACAAATTATCATATCCCCAAATCAGAAAAATCTTCACCAGCTGACATGAAATTAAGCAACCAAATGGATGTTGGGTTTTAATCCTATGCATCCTATTTTCATCCTCTGCCCTTCTCCATTGTCAGTGGCCTCATTTGGCATGTAATACTCATTCAGGATATGTCTTTACATCTCCACTATGAGACATTTTCCACTTTCTTTAAATAATAAAAATATAAATGAAATACTTTGTAATAGAATAATTCATGTTTTTCCCCAAAGTTTCATGATCTTCCTTCTCACTCAGGCTTATTAGCATCTTAACTGTAAAGAGTCATAGTAAATGTCACCTGCTTCAGGAGACCTTTCATACTTTATCTCCCCTACTTTTCCACCCACCCATGTAGTATTTAGTGCCATCCCCTCTGAGATTACCTTCCTTCTACTTGTGAAGGTGGAGTTCTTCTATTCAGTAAATATACTTTGATCCCTTTATCAAATGTGAACACTTCTTTAACTGATCAATTGATCAATTATGATCAATCAATCAATTATGACTTGAAATACAATTTGGATTGTCTATGCCTGGAGAGTTTGATTAAATGAAGAGAGAAGAATGATGTCCAAGAAACAATCTAACCACACTTCTGGAAACTTTAATAGCCAATCCAGGTCACCAATCCAAAGGGGTCTAGTTCAATAGTGTTAAGATTTCAGATCAGGAATTAAACATTAGAGTTTGAGCCATATCCCTGAGTGGGACCCATTATTGGAGAAGAGGAGAGTTTCTTTCTCTTTCTCACTTCTTACTTGTCTATCACTACACATCAATGGATACAGAAAGATAGGAAAGAGCTCTGTGAAAATGATGACTATGGTCGCTACAAAGGCATCAAACCTTGGGGCTCAGCTAAGGGGAACTCATGCAAACTGCACAAAAAGGTAAAAGAGAACTCAAATTGTTAGAATTTTTGTGGTACCTCTCTGCTGCAGTCTTTCCTTACATTGTACCTCACTAAATATATATTTACGTTTAAGCCCACTTTCCCCAGGGACCTTGTGTAAATGCATATGGAGAGAGATTCCCCAACCTCAACTTTGGAAAAACAATTTTTACTAGTTTTTCTTATTATACTATCTTAAGTAAATCCTTTTTGTAAAAGCTAATTGGTTAGCTGGATAATTCTCTATGGGAAGCATATTGGTGGTTGTCTCTAAGTGATGATGTTAGACTCAATCTGACTTACTATGGGAACTTTAAAATAATGGGTATCAGCATTCTCCAGGGATCCCAGCCTGTCACTGAGATTAGTTACTCGTAGGAATGGCCAAAGAAAGGGTACATATATGTGTGTGTATGTTTGTGTGTATCTGTGTTATATATATATATATACAAACTCTACCTACCTACATACACATGATATATGTATTGTCTCCCTCATTAGAATGTAAGTTCCTTGAGGTCAGGGATAGAGTTCCTTCTTTTTCATAGCAGAAATTAATTAGCAGATTACTTCATTAAGTAAGCACTTAATAAATTTTTGTTGATTGATTGATAATTTAATCTCTACATCTTATGGAGTAAGAAAGTCAGTCTAATAGAGTGGATGCAATTATTCAAACATCACATAATAGATTTTTGTTAGAATCAGGACTGGAATCAAAGTCTCCTAAGTCCCAGGCCAGAGCACATGTAATTGTAACACACTGACTTTAAAAGGCCTGAGGTACATCATGGTTTCAATTCTCAAATTTATATCACACGAGTTTCTTATTTTATCCCTCTCCCACCCCAATGTACCAAGCCAAACTTTGTAACCCAGAATAAACAGGGTGGGGAATAAGAGAGGGAAGGAGGGGAAAGAGAAAGGGACAGGGGAAGGGGAAGGCAGGGAAAGGAAGAAGAAGAGAGGATAAAAGAGAGCAAGAGAGGATTTGGAATTTCAGTTTTTATTAATCTGACCACTTTCTAACTAGTCTCTATTGTTAAATCATTTTCCATATGGCTGTTTTAATTGTTTCTGGATAGAAAAGAAGCAGAAGGTAAAAAGGTATTCTGAGAATCCATTAAAATGATAGCACACATACATTCTTCCCAATTGAGATTTCATACAATTGTCATATTAACTTTTAAAATGCAGAACAAAAAAGAGAGAAATGTTAGGATGTTTCTCTTTCTTGATGGTTAGTCTAATGTAACACCCATCAGGAGTGACAGAAAATCTCATGAGATGGGAACATGAAAATACTTCAATATTTCCCTAACCTTTATTGACTTTGACTTACAAAATCAATTTTCTTTATTAGCTGATGACTCTCTTCAAAAGACTTGCTGCATGGGATCCAGATAAAATATATAAGCAGGAAATTGTTTCCATCTGAACTTGGTAATAGTAGGGTGATTGAATGTGACAGATGACTAGCTCAAAGTGAGAGGACAAGGTCATCTTAGAAGGTACAATGGAATGTTAAATATGACCACAGAAGAATGTTTGAACTTAAGAATGGTTTTTCTTATAAAACACCTGAGATATAAGTAATGAGTTCTATTCCAGTATTTAAAATAGGTAATGTTTCTGTTACCCAGATTCATATTCCCAACAACGTGCTTTTTAAAAATAATTCTGTATCATTGTACCACTGAGATGCCATGAACTTTTCTTTTATCCCACATTTGTTCTTGTATCCAAGTTCTACATTTTGCACCAAATTTTATCTAAGAATTGATATTTATCATTTTTCGGAAGAGTCAAAACATTTGAGAATATGTTTAGAGCAAAAAAAGAGAAATTTATTTCCATTAGTAGAAATTTAAAGGGAATGGAGACAGAGTAAAGAGTTATTAATTGTACAATTATGAAACCAAAAATAATATAGTTGTCTCCATAATGAAATTGAAATAATCCTCTGAAAACACAGATTTCAGGGATTCAAACACTAACCAACATACAAAATTATTACATATGTCCAAAAGTGATCAATCATATTTCTTTTATAAAAGAAGATTGTGATTTCTATCGGTTCACTGTTTCTAAATGATCCCAATTCATTTTTGTCACACCTGGGACTCCAGTAGTATAGTGTGGAAATTGACTATGCCAGTGGAGATGAGAAACTTAAAAAAAATTAGAGTCACTTTTTACTCATATGAACCCTGCCTTCTAGGAGGGTATGTCCATGACTTATATGTTTGTACTTTAAATGTGTTTTAATAGGTGTGTGAGGGTAAATTCCTCTTGCTAATCCAAAAGATCTAGGTTCTCCAGAGTATCAATTCCATAATGTTAGTAATTAGATAGGTAGATAAATAGAATAAATTATATATACATATACATATATGTTGGAATAATTTATCTATATACAGTGATATAGATATATATTGATATGCATATAGATTTGGGATATATTGCTCCAGCCAGGCAGCAAGGTGGGCAGAGTATAGAGCTTACCTCTGGGATTAATTAGGTAATTGGAAAACTGGGAGAAAGATTGCAAAATTCATATAACAGATATTACTAGTTAAGAAAAAAACAAATTGCCAGATTAATGATATCAAAAATATGTCTCACTGAAAAATTATATTATGTTACATAATTACATTGTCTATGTATCTTAAGGTAATCTTCAGTATCCATCCTCTGGGATCACTGTTGGTCATTGTGTAAATCAAAATTTTTAAGTCTTTCAAAATCATTTATATAGAAGGGACAAGAGAACACAAATTCATTGCATTACACATACAGTACTTGCACCAAGCACAGTGCTTTCCTACTATCCTTTTCTTCTTTAGAAAGAGAGGATGTGGAGCAAAGAGATAGGGAAAATACAAAATAATGGTTTAGAGAAAAATGTGCCATTATAGTGACAACTGTGAATGTGAATGTGATGAATTCACCCATAAAATGGAAGACTATGCAATGGATTGCAAAGAAAAATCCAATATGCCATTTATAAAAATAACAATACTAATAATTAACCATAAAGACTTACTCATGTTTACATAAAGGGCTAGAGGAAAATTTTATTATATTTCAGATGAACACATAAAAGCAAGGGTAGCAATGATTAGAGCAGCTAGGTGGCACATTGGATAGAACAACAGACTTTGAGTCAGAAAAATCTGAATTGAAATCTAGGTTTAAACAATTATGAGTTTTGTCACCCTAGCAAGTCACAAATCTATTTGCCTCAGTTTTTTCCTGTAAAATGAACTGAAAAAAAATGGCAAATCACTCCGGTATCTTTGCCAAGAAAAATCTAAATGGGGTCCCCAAGAGTTAGATACAACTAATCAGCAGTAAACAGCAATCATTATTACAGATAAGGCAATAGCAAATCAAACTATGTTCCCCATTTTAGAGGGAGATGGTTTATTTTGTTTACTGTTTATTTATTTTAAAAGCTTTAAATGAAATTCCAGAGATTTTAGTGACTTGTCCAAAGGCCCTCCTGACTCTAATCACTATGCCATTTGGCTACCCTGGAGTTAGTCTTTGCCAGGATAAATAAAGAACTGATAAAAGGGAGAGAGCACAGATGAAGCTTTATACTCAGTGAAGAACCTGTAGCAAGGGACGGTAAGTCAAGAATAGTTGATTCCTAGATTTTATAGTATCTTATAAATGGGCTTGAGATCTTTACACCAGCATGATGGGAAAGGCCCTTTTTATAATTCCATACTGGGAAACATTTTTTTCTTGCATATTATATATGGCTGAAAATACCATTTGTGGCTACAAAAAGCCTTAGTATCAATAGGAAAAAATGGCTTTTGCCCCAGGTCACAAAATACGTGTCTAATGGGTGTAAACATAGAATGTGAATTGGGCAATTCAGTTTAGTTCCAGAAAAACAGCAAATTTGCCATTCTCCTCTTGAAAGTGAGGGCTATCTTTTTAGCTCCTCTCCTTTAGTCATCTCCTCTTCTTCCCACTTTTCCTTTTCTTCTCTCTCTTCTGATTCCTTTTCCCTCTGCCTTTCCCTTCTTTCCTCTACCTTTCCCCTTCCAGCCTTTCTGATTGTCTTACCTACCCACCTGCACACTAGGAGCAACATTAGAAACTCTAAAGAGACAGATTTACTTACATCCTTGATGCAAATTTTAAAAATCCTAATAATTAGAGCTATTCCAAAGGGGAATGACTTGACAGATAGTAGCTCAGAGGCTTTTAAGCAAAGGTTGATTACCATCACAGATATTGTACAGGGGGTTTCTTATTGAGGTACAGATTGGACTAAATGGCCTCTTAGGTGTCTTTCAACTCTGAGATTTTGTGACTGATTTGTCCTGATTATTCACAAACACACACACCTCCCTGAAAATGCACTTATATTCATTCATTCTATAAATATGTCTAGCAGTGCTCAGCTAGGTGCACATGTGCATAATCATTGTATGAAAACCGTGTTCTTAAATATGCCAAAACTATCCAAAAATAGTTTCTTACACATCAGGACTATATTGCAATAGTCAACTGATTGTTCTTCTGGCCATAAGCCTCTCTAGTCCATCCTCCATCCAGCTGCCAAAATAATTGTCATAAAACATAGGTCTAGGGGACTTCCTTCCGGGGGTGGAGCCATGGTGGTGGAGATCAGACAGGATTCTCTGTAACCTCCTCTAACCTCCCCTCAAACCAACAAAATATGAAGCCTCTAGACTGATTCTGAAGCAAAAAA
>JAJPUD010000889.1:522354-542681 GCA_023553655.1 Myrmecobius fasciatus
GTTTCTTGTGCAGTAAGATAACTGTATAGATATGTATACATGTATTGTATTTGTCATATAATTTATCCTATCTAGCATGTATTAGATTACCTGTCATCTAGGGGTGGAAGGCGGGGGGAGGGAAAGGAAAAGCTTGTGAAAAAAAAGTTTTTTTTGCAAAGGTCAATGTTGAAAGGTCGCTCATATGTTTTGCAAATAAAAAGCTTTATTAAAAAAAATAAAAAAAAGAAAAAAAATAAAAAATGAAATAAAATAAAATAAAATAAAACATAGGTCTAACCATGTGATCCCTCTACTCAGTAAATTCCACTGACTCCCTATTAACAGTTGTCAAATTTAAATTATTCATTTAGCATTTAAAACTCATTCAAGTCTGGTGCTTTCATAACTTTCTAGTCTTCATTTATAATATTCTTCTCTGGGTATTCAATGGTCCAGTCCATAGTGAATGACATTATTTTTTACACAATTTATAAGAATTTTTAAGTGTTTAATATGTGCCAGGCAAAAACTTGGTCCCTGTTTTCAGAGAGCTCACATTATAATGAGGAAAACAAATGAAAATAACTATGTGCAAACAAGATATAAATAGATATACATAGATATGTGTGCATACATAAATGTACATACATTACATTTAAATACATGTGTATATGTTTGTATATATATATATATGTGAATATATAAACACAAACATTCAGAAATATATTTATATATATGTATATTATATATTATTATATTACATGTATTACAACTTATATATGGTGAAGTGCATCAGGGAAAGGGAAAGGGACAGAGATGAGAAAGAGAATATGAAAGAAGTCACAGACATAATTCCTCATTCAAGCCCATCTTTGTGTCTTTGCCCAATCTATACCCTGAGCCTAGCTAGGACTGATTTTCTTTTTCAGTTTTCCCTATTACAATTATTGGCTCCCTCCAAAATTTAGACCAAGTTTCTCCTTCTACATGACATCATTATTTTTTTCCCAGCTGCTAGAGCCCTCTTGCATTTGCTTTGCATATTCTACATGTATATGTATGAAGATATTGTCTCCCCCTTTATAATGTAAACTCTTTCTCCTTTTGTCTTTATGGCTGTCTGACCACTGCAGCACTGACACATAGTACCTATTTAATATATGTATGTTCATTCATTTATTGATCAATTCAATGCACAAGCACACACACACATATAATTCATGATCCTATGAGGCTTAATGGCACTCATGTTTATATAAATACATATACACATGGATGTATACCCATGTAATCAGATACATGAATAATATATGTAAGCCTACAGGCATATTTATATGGCCTTGACAACATATGTATCTAGCCCATCATCTTATGGGCCTTCTTTGCTTCTAGCTTTCGGACAGCCCTTCCGTCAGAATGATGGAGATGGTCATGTTTATAGGAGCTGAATATAGAAATGTCTTACCCATGGTAGTTTGGAAATGAGATCATTTCACAGGGGAAAAATAGGAGGTGTTGAGAAAAGGGAGGGAGGCAAAGAGAAAGAAAGGGTCAAACTGGGAGAGAAATGGAAATTTCCAGATTTAAATTTAATAGTTGTTGATGACTACATTTTAAAATTGTGATATTAAGAACAAATCTGTTCTGAAGTCATTCCTCCTTTTGTGTGACAGCTCCAGACCCTTTCTTTGCTTAGAATTTGCTGTGAAGCTCTTAGATCCAAGCATCCTTACCTCTATGAGCTCAATTTGATACTTCTTGCCTGCATAAGGCTTTCCATCGAACCTAAATACAACTTAAAAAGTAGGCAGAACAAGGTTTATTACCTCTCGTTTTCAGTTGTAAAAATTCAGGTTCAGGAAGGTTATAATATAAACTGCCAATAAGCTTCTATGAGGCAGGGATTGTCACTTATTATTTTTTTTTGCACCCTCAGCTTCTAATTCAATGACTAGCATAAAATAGTTATTTAATACATACTCATTGTTTGTAACTGGTTGATTGTTATTGGTCACCCAAGTAGAAAGCAGAGAAGACAGGACTTTCCATCAGTTCATTCAGCTCATGCTGTACAACTACCACAGAGAACTCACTTACTGCATAAGAAAGAGTGAAGAGCACAAAAATCATAGTAATCTTTACCTCATCCAACCTCCCAACCTTTGTAGGAATTCTCTGTTCCATTCTGACTTGGCTTCTGCTTGAGATCTTTCTCTTTATCTCTGGTTTTAAGTTATGAATTGACCCATCAATAAACCAGTCCAAATATATTTTATTATAATCAACAATGTTGATCACTTACTATATGCTGGACAAAAATGAAATAAATGCCCTAAACTCAAGGAATTTATTGTGGAGGATAGGGTGGAAGAACACATGTACAGAGAAATGATTATAAAATACATATAAAGTTAATGCAAAGTTTTGGTGGAAGAATATTTCCAGATACTAGGGGATCAGGAGAGGTTTCATGAAGGAGATGAACTTTAAAGGGATAGAGGGATTCTTAGATGTGTTTGTGAGGATGAAGAAAATTTTAGGACTGTAGGACAGCTTTAGGAATAGATATGGAAAGAGACATGGGGGCAGTAATATTTTATAGGAGGAATGACAAGTTATTAAAGGATGTTGATGTTCATTTGGAATAGCTAGATGGCATAATGAATATAGTGATGGGCCTGGAGGCAGGGAGATCTGAGTTAAAATCCAGATTGAGACACTTACTAGCTGTGTGATCCTGGATAAGTCACTTAACCCTGTTTTCCTCAGTTTCCTCATCTGTAAAATGAGTTGAGAAGAAAGTAGCTAACCATTCCAGTATCTTTACCAAGAAAACTCCATATAGGGTCATGGATAGTTGACATGATTAAAATAATTGAACAATAGTCTTTAATTTAGTTAGATTTTTGTCACCTCAAGACATCATCTGATCTGCATTACTCATCACTTTCCAAAAGTATCTTGGTCCTAGAGATTTAAGCTGGAAAGTCCCAAAGACCAGAGATTGTGTCTATCCAAATTAAACTGTAAGATATCAAACATCTCATCCAATCACCTCATTTCACAGAGAAGAAAACTTAGGCCATAGATAAGGAAAGAGGGACTTGTCCAAGATCATTCCTGAAACATTCATTAATCATTATTAGCACCCAAGATTACCCCCAAAACATCTTCAGTTATTAATATCCACAATCACCCCCAGAACATCATCAGATATTGTTAGCATTATGATCACTCCTAATATATATATATATATATATATATATATATGGCATTAGTAGCATCCTTTTTCTCTTTCCTAAAGAATACCTTCAGTTATCTATTCTTTGATGTTCTTGCCTCATGACCACAAAATCTTACCTATTCTTCTATCTATAGCTCAGTCTTCATGCACTCCAAGCAGCCTTTCCTGACTGTCACCCTCTCCCCTCAGAAGTCATTGATGCTTCTCATGTATAAATTCACCTGTTATAGAATAGCTTATCTCACCTTCTTGTCCATCTTTTGATGATTCAAAATTATATACAGAAAAGACCAAAATGTTTTTTAGGACTTTAATTCATTCAGATGCAAAAGTAGAGGTTGGAAGGAAAGAAATCATTCACTATAAGAGAGGTGAAAAAACTTAGAAGATCTAACAAAGTATCATTTAATAAACTGATTATTTAATAACTCTCTAAAGCCAACAAAGAGTTGACAATTTTCCTTACCCCCTGCCCAGCATCTCCCAACACTGCCACTAACATTGACTGAAATATTGTTGGAGGTTTCTGTTTGAAGTTGAAAAGAAACTGAATAAAGGGATTCTCCTTAAAGGAAGCTCTCCATATCAGTAAAAATGCAGGTTTCCTTCAATTTTTTTTTCAAAAAAAATATTGTAACTGGGTTCATTTGTTTATAAGTTTACTAAAGTAGTCTTCTAAACTTGGGTTGTTCCATCCTCATTATGGCTCTAGTTATTTTTATACATGTCTTTTTCCCTAAGAGAGTATAAGTTCAGTGAAGACAGGCACTATGTCTTTCCCATATTTTTATCCTCATCTTACAGAACAAAGGCCCTTGCAGAGGAACCTAATCCCTCTTAATTCCAGTGATTTTCCTCTGTTAATTATGTCCTATTTGTCCTGCATATAGCTAGCTTTGTATTTATTTGTTGACATGCTGCCTTCCTCATTAGATTGTGACCTCCTTGAAGGAAGGGATTGCCTTTTGCTTCTTTTTTTTTTGTCCCAGTCCTTAGCACTTAGTATCTGGCACATTATAGTCATGAGGGAGTGAATGAAATGAATGCTGACTTTTGAATAGGGTTGGAAAGTACTTGTCTTGTGATGTTGGCTGTCTGGCAATATTGTATATGGCCTGGTCCTTTTATCCCCAGGTAAGGACATCACACTGTTTCCCATAATACTTGGCTGGAACCAGCCAAGAGTGGCTGCCTTGGCCAGCTCAAGTCCCCTGGAGGTCTTCTGCTTTTGGGTTAAACACCACCAATCAGATGATGATTTTGGGACCTGAGAGCAGGCAGCCTGCCTAAAAGAAAAACTACCTGAACTTCATCCTCAGAGAACCATTTGTTCTGCATTAATGTAATACATTGACTTGTTTCTATAACAGAGGAACTTCTCATGTCCTTGATAGAGGTCATGGACTGCAGGCAGCTAACCTGATTCATTAGTGCATTTTTGGTGGATGGATATTAGCTATTGAGTGAATAATTGTGTTTTCTTCAGACTAAATGATTAATGTCTTATTGATTAAACTGTTTAAAATATTTACACTTCTTTTTTCTTGCTTCTTGGCTTTGCTATTGCTTCATTAAAATATTTCTTATTGGTGTTTCTTGTCTCCATAATACTATTTATTGGTTACAGTTTTGTAGGCAGAAATGTAGGCACAAAATATGGAGAGCTCTATAATTCAGAACTACATTTGTGTGAGGACTTAATAGTTTATTGTAGTTTTTAAAAAAAATTTAAATAGATTGATTTCAAATAAAACACAATAGTTAAAATAAACATTTGATATACTGGTCCATCGGATGAAATGTTCACTTTGAAAAGTCATTGTCTATTCATGAAAGGGATAGTTAGCTGTGCTGTCTAGAAAGAACTCTAGTTCTAGTTATCCTAAGCACTGATCATCTCATACACACACACACACACACACACACATACACACACACACACAGATATATACATATTTATACGCACATATAGGTGTGTATATGTATATGTGTGTGTGTATATATATATATATATATATATATATATATATATATATATATCTGCCTATGTATGTGTGTACTCTTTGAGGTCAGGAAACATTTTCTATTGTACATTTGTATTCCCAGCACAAAACTGCTTATTATTTTAAAAATATATAGCAGGGTGTATAGAAAGCTACTCTAACTGTGGCCTGTTTTGCTAGCTCAATTCTGGGGGCATTTAGGTTATATGTACAAAAACTCTTTATAGCAGGTCAAGTTTCCTCAAAATGAAATGGTTTGCCTAGAAGGTACTGATTTCTCCTTTATTATATCCTCAAGCAAAGGATGGATAACCACATGTTACTTGTCTTATTGCAATGATATTTTTTTCAGTTGTGAAGTAAATCTAAGGGCCCAACTCTAATTTTAGGAGAAAAGGAAAGAAGGTAGGGAGGGAGAAAGTAAGGGAGGAAAGAAGGAAGGGAGGAAGAAAGAAAGAAAGGAAGGAAGGAAGGAAAGAAGGAAGGAAAGAAGGAAGGAAGCAAAAAGGAATAAAGGAAGGAAGGAGGGATGAAGGAAGGAAGGAAAAAGAAACTCTAGAAAATTCACCAGGTATTGCTGCTTTTTCTTATCTAATTTCAAGATTCAAACCATTAACAGAGTTTTAAAATCTCAGTCTTTCATTTATCCTAGAAATTACCACCACCACGACCACCACTATCATCATCATATTAGAGAAAGTTAAAGGATAAATAAAAACAAAATAAGGTATCTTATATGCTAATAAAAAAAAGAATGGCATCATTGTGCCAATGATGGTTTCAGAGAACTTATAAAAAGCTTTTATGCTATTATTTTTATTTAATTACAAAGAAGTTATTTTTAACACCCTACACAGAATCCTATGAAGCATTAAATATAAATAAAGAATATTAGGCTAGTGATTTATCCCAGAAGAGTTCTTTTAGAATAATGTTGAAAAACAATAATGAAATAAAGAGGAAGAAGAATAGAAGAAGGAGGAAGAGGAAGAAGAACAACAACAAAAGAGAAGATGGGGAGACAGAAGAAAAGACACAAAGAAAGAGATATGGAGAGATAAAGAAAAAGAGACAGGTAAACAAACTCTGAGGGAGAAACAAACCAAGAGAACTGGAGAGTTGGGGAGACAATTCAATAGAGACAGTAATTAATATGCTCACTTTCTCCAGCCAGTGCTATTTCAAATCTACCTAATACTATTTCTCATTGCTCTCCTGGAGCATTCTATATTTAAGGTGGAGGTGTGTGCAGGAAGTAGTGGGGATAAATGATGATATAGGAGACATGTTGAAAATAGAAACCATGTGTTAAGGGGATCAGATCATATGAGTCAGTTTGTCAAGTTTTGTCATGTGCTAGGATTCTAAGCTCCAGCATGTAGGGAAGGTAGAGAACAGAGCTGAAGAGACTGTATGACTCTTAAGTATTTACCTTCTAGTCTTGGATTGGAGATCCATACAAGTGAAAAGGGAATTTAATGAAATGGGATAACTGGGACTGAGTGTCAAATGAGGGATAAAGACACAAAGTGCCATAAGAATTTCGAATAAATTCAGGCTATTCCAGGAAACATCCTGCAGGGAGAATGGGGGGCTGGAGCTGACCTTTGATAGTTGGACAGACTATAAATAGATGGAGCCGAGTAAAAAGGGCATTCCAGACAGAGGAAATAGTGAATACAAAAGAATAAAGTTGGTAGGCAAATGTGTGAATGTGTTCAGGCTATGGATGAGGCTACAATAATATAAGCTCCTTGAGGATAGAGATTGTTTTTGTTTTGTGATTGTATTCCATTTCTTAACTCTGTGTTACCTCCATAGACTGGAGTGAAGAACTTGAAATATATCTGGTGATTAAGAAATATTAAGAAATGGAAACAAAACCAACAGAAACAAGATTTAAAGGGAAGTATAAATCTGGGAGGGGAAACTTTACAGCCAGTGTTTCTTATAAAGATCTAATTTTTAAAATACATAAAAATTGTGTCAAATTTATAAGAATACAAGTAATTCCCCAATTAATAAATTGTCAAAGGATATAAGCAAACAATTTTCAGATGAAGAAATTGAAACTATTTCTAGTCATATGAAAAGGTGCTGTAAATTTATTAATTAGAGAAAAGCAAACCAAAGCAACTCTGAGATATCACCTCACACCTCTCATATGGGCTAAGATGACAGGAAAAGATAATGATTAATGTTGGAGGTGATGTGGGAAAACTGGAACACTAATGAATTATTGATGGAATTGTGAAATGATCCAATCATTCTGGAGAGCAATTTGTAACTATGTCCAAAGAGCTATCAAACTGTGAATACCATTTGATCCAGCAGTGTCATTACTGGGTCTGTATCCCAAGGAAATCATGAAGGAGGGAAAAGGATCTACACATACAAAAATGTTTGTAGCAGCTCTTTTTGTGTTAGCAAAGAATTGGAAAAGGAGTAGATTCCCATCAATTGGAGAATGGCTGAACAATTTGTGGTATATGACAATAATGGAATATTAGTTTTCTATAAAAAATGATGACAAGCTGATTTTAGAAAGACCTAGAGAGATTTACATGAATGGATGTTGAGGGAAACAAGTAGAACCAAGAATCCATTGTACACAATAATAGTATGAATGGGTGATGATCAACTATGAAAAACTTGGATCTTCTCAGTGGTTCAGTGATCCAAAGCAATCCCCATAGACTTTGTTCAGAAAATGCCATCTGTAACCAGAGAAAGAACTAAGGAGACTGAATGTAAATCAACACATGCTATGTACACTTCTTTTTTTCTCCTTTATTTTTCTCTCCCATGGTTTTTCCCTTTGGCTCTGATTTTTCTCTCCCAATGATTCATAAACTGATGTGTATTAAAATAAATACATTTTAAAAATAAATATTTATGGAATGAATGATTAAGTGAATGAATAAGACAGGAAGTTGCTGATCACACCAGTGGTTCACTAAACTGACTCTGTGTGTGTGTCTATAGATATCCCTACCTACCTTCAGTACAACATAAGCTCTTAAAGGCAGAGGCTTTTTATTTTCTCTTTTTTCTTTGTATTCCTTGTTCTATAATAATAAGTACTTTTATTGAATAACAATTTAATGTATGTTTGTTGAATTAAATATTCCTCATAAAGTTTGAAACAAAGGAGAGACCATAGCAATGAGAAAGAAAACAGTTCCACTGGCTAGCTCTGGCCAAGAACTCAGTTTGATCATCAAAGTTAGTGAGTCATGTTAATGTCATGGATAGAACACTGGATTTGAAATTCAGGAAACTCATCTTTGTGATTTTAAATCCAGTTTTAGACTTGCTGGTGTAATTCTGGATAAGTCACTTTACCATGTTTGCCTGTTTCCTCATTTCTAAAAGGAGCTGGAGAAAGACATAGCAAACCACTTTGCTAAGAAAACTCCAAATGGGGTTATGAAGGGTTGAAAAAATGGCTGAACAATGACAGGAGTTGTCACAGCACAAAGCTTTCCCTGATCATACCAGCTAAGAGTTGTCTCTATCTCCTCAAATATTCCTAGAGCACTTGGTCTAAATTTGTCCTTTGTCCTAATGTATGTGTAATAGTCTTCTATGAATCAGAGTAATAAAATGGATAGAGTATGGCCCTTTGACTAATCTAGACTTGAGTTCAAATTCATTCTTGGAAATTTGCTAGCAGTATGACTCAGGAATTTAGCTCATCAGAGTTTATAAAATGAAGAATGGTAATATCTATCATTTAGGTATGGAGAAAAGCATTTTGCAAACCAAAAAGTTAATATGAATGTCTTGCCTACAGATCACCCAAAGCACTGAAGTTACACACAGCTGTCAGAGATTCTAAGTTTTTTTTTTTTGTTTTTGTTTTTCTGGTCCAAATACTCTGAAAACTATAATCCATGGGCATCCATTGATATGTTTTGTTTTGTTTTACTTTTGTTAGTATAGGATTCAACAGTTGATGATGATGATTACCATTTATAAAATACTTTAATATAACACTTCATACACATGCATACACACACACACATATATATATACATATATGTATGTATATATATATATATATAAAATCTGACTTGATATTGACAAATTATGAGTCAGTAACATGATTATTTAAATACTAATGTAAATAAAATAAGAGGACTTCCTCATGTCCCTTCAGTTCAATTTCCCACAAATTCATAGAAGATTAATGGGGAAGATCTTTATCCCCTCAGAGGGATCACAAGTAGGCACTCACATGTAGGGAACATGCTTCTACAAGGCACCTGTGGGATAAATGTTTACAAAGGGACTGTGGAAACTGAACATACACATGAATGGATAACTCAGAAGTCCAGCTGCAAGGCTTCTAATGTTTTTAAAGCACTATATTTGCAGTCAGAGGACATTAATTATTCTGATTCTGCAACTTCCTTCTTCTGTAACTTGGACATAATATCTCTCTTGATTTCCTCATTTCAAAAATGAAAGACTTAAAGTAGATCCCAAATCTCCCTTCTAGCTGTGGGTCTCTTAAGCTAGGACAATGTGATCTCACTACTGAAATCACAATTCTCCTCTCTGGTTGCTCCTCACAAAGTATTACTCTCCCCTAATCACCACCAGGTGTTTCATTTCAATTAATCACCTTCAGATATGATATAGTCATGCTAGATGTATAGATCCTCATCCATTAGTCTTGGAAGCAGTTTACTGGTATTCCACGGGAAGGAACTAAGACTTCCCAGTTTATTAAAATTGCTTCCAAATCTCAAATCCTTTGATTTTCAGGGATTCTGTGTGAACTTAAGAAAGTAAATATCTCTGCGCTTTATCTGAAATATGAGGCACATATTCTAGATGGTTTCCGAGATCGCTTCTCTCTTCAATAATCCTTATTTAATACTGACCTCAGAAATCTGAGACAGAATATCTCTATTTGTCTAATTTGTTGATATTGGATAAAAGAAAACAAAATTTACAAATAAGATATGACTGAGTGTTTGCATAAAACCAGAGGCTTACTCTAAAACAAAATTATTCATGTTGAGAGGAAAATTACAGTCTCTTCTACTCCCAACCACCAAAAACCATACATTAAAGTTTTGTCGTTTTTTTCTTATAAGTCAGCCAATATGAGAAAATACAGAGGTATGGATTAAGAACGTTCTACTCATGAAGTCTTACCTGTTTTCACTTTTTTATCAACTGTTGAACATCATTTACCTGTCTGCATTCTGTCTTGCTCTTGTCTCTTAGTTCCAATTTTATCTTTTGTTAAGATCATAAACTCATTTTATACCTCCATAGAGGTAAGTTTCCTCAGGCTGGCCTTCTCAAATAATAAAGGACCCCAGTGAAACCATCCTAAGAAAATGGTTTTAACCTCAACTCATCAGTCCATCTTTCTATGCAAATAGCGACAGCTGGACTGACTAGGAAAGTCCTAAATGCTATTAATATTTGCCCCACTTTGTCCTCTGAGTGATACATCACAATCTAGTCTTGCTTTAGTCTTCTTACAGAAAAGAATTATTTTCTATTATTACCTCCATTCAATTGTAATATCCATGAAACCATGAATTCTTATGTAATGATAATGATAATGATGATAATAATAGCAGCTAGCATTTTTATAAAGCTTTAACATTTTCAAAGTGGTTTATGCATTTTATCCTATTTGAACTTCACAATAATCCCAGAAGGTAGTTGTTTTTATTATCACAAATTTACAGATGAGGCAAGGGAACTTTTCTAGTCATGTAGCCATTATCTGAGGCAGAATTTGAATTCATGTCTTGCTAAATCCATATACAGCAAAGAATACAATAAAGCATTTATATGTCTTGATTTAAAACCACTTTATATTCAGCGTATATAGCAGAAAGATAAATACCTTAATAAATGTTTATTAAATTGAATTGAGTTTTCATGATGGTGGAAAACTATTAGTTGACCCCAGACAATAACTCTTAGTTTGATGACAAGAGCTGGTGGCTGATGAGCCATCTGTTACTTCCAAGGTTTCTTTTATCTCTGCTTCAGTGATGCAGGCCATTGCTCCCTGCACACCACCATTGCTGAAAATTAGACCAAAAAAATTTCCATTCATTGACAAATGATGTGTGAATTTGGTCAGAAGTTCCAGTTCTGAAAATGGGATAAATGCCTACTGGCTTGCTTGGCATCCCCCTAGAAAGAACTCAAGCCCGCATCTTCACTCTTCACCAAGTCATCCCTAATTTAATTTTCCTTCCAGCACTAGGAGGGAGCTGAAAGGGTTTAGCCAATAGGAAATTTGGTCAAGCAATCCTAGGCTTAGGGAACTTTTAGATAAGGTTAGATAAGAATGATTAGGGGCTATTCAGATTGGAACCAAATAGATTTATTTTATATACAATTCTAATTGCTTTTTATTATCCTTACAGTATGGTAGTGGGTATAATAATTGTCTTCAGGAAGGATCTCAAAAGGAAGCAGTGTACATATGTCAGTCATTGCTAGTAATGTTTGCACCATGAATCTCATCTGGTACAACAGGGTAGAGAGGTAAACGCCCCCAAGAAAGACAGACAAAGATAGACCTCATGGCTGCATGACACCACTGCTGAAAAGCCTGTCTATCTCATTCTAGCCAAGGCGAATCAAGGTCATTTCGCATCTTTCTATTTGAGCTTAATGCTCTTGATAATTAGGTCCAAAAAAGTCAGCTGTTTCTTCTCACTAAACATCAAAAAAGTTGATTTCTTGGGGGATATGAGTAGCCTGTAACCATACAATAGGGGTTCTTCACCTGGTTTAATTTTTCATTTTGATAACTATTTTTCAATATAATTGGTTTCTGCTATAATTTTCTGTATTTTATTTTATGCCTTTTTAAAACATAATACAGAAAAAAAGTTCATAAGCTTCACCAGACTGCCCAATGAATATAGGACACACAAGAGGTTAGAAAGCTTTGATATAGTCCAAATCCTTCTTTCTGGGATGAATAAAACAATAATTGAAGAGGCCAGTTTCTTTAAGATTCCACAGGTACTGAATGACAAATAATACTTTTCACTGTTTTGTGTTTCCTCTCTATTTCCGTCATTAAATTCATTTGAAGCTTAAAAGTAGGTAATGATGCTATGGGAAGTGTAAGATTTGTAGTTGATGGCCCAAGATAAAACCTTGGCTTTGCCATTCAATGCCTAATGATTTCATTAAAATCTCTAAAAATCTCTGATTCTCATTTTCTTCACCCATAAAATGAAGAAGTTGGACTAGCTGGCTTGTAGAAACAGTAATTTACATCTCTGACTACCTGTTTTTGTTCAATTGTTTCATTCATGACCAACTCTTTATGACATCATTTGGAATTTCTTGTCAAATACTAGGAGGATTTGTTCTTTCCTTCCCCAATTAATTTTACAGATGAGGAAACTTACACAGCTAGGGAGCTTCTGAAGTCAGATTTGAACCTCAGATTCCAGGAATATTACTCTTTTATTTGCATCATCTAACTGCTCCCTGAATCCTGGAAGTTATTCCATTTTTATTCCTAGTCCCAGACAGAAAAGACACACGGAATGAATATAAACAATCTCAGACAAAGGACTCATATAGGGAATTGATAAAAAGAGGTCAATGAAGGAGCTACTTTCCCATTCCTTTAGAGAAACAACAACAACACAACATCACCTCCTCAGCCAGCTAGGAATCTTCTTTCCATTGTCATGTCCAACAATGATTTCCTCTTGTTTGGAGGTTTAGACTTCAGGAGGCAGAAGCAAAAGTCTTATTGGAGAATTCTTTGGAGTATTCTTACTAAGCAAATTCTCTATTATTAATTCATTTGGACTATTACTTTTCCCTCAGAAAGTTATCTTATTAGGAAAAATCATTTTTTGTGTGAGTAATGGAAAGTCAGCTTCCTCACTTAATATTGCTTTATGCAAATTGCATCTAGAACACTTAAAAGAGCTTACATTCATGAAGCATGAATAAGAAAACATCTCAATCCAATGCAGAACAATGCAAGGTAGATTTATATAAAGGAAAACTTGGGGAAATCTATTGGAACCAGGATTTCTTTAACTCCCAAATATCAGCAGAAGGTTTCTTGATACCCCCAAAGCCCCAATCTTGAATAAGCCAGAAAAGTTATTTTTTTTTTTTGGTTTCTTCCAAAAGTAATGAACAGGAGGCAGAGACAAGATGGTGGAATAAAGGCAGGAACTTACCTAACCTTTCCCCCAAACTACTCAAAATTCCTTTAAATAATGATTCTAAACAAATTGTAAAGCATTCAAACATGCAAAAAGATGGAGTAGAACATTTTCTAGCTAAAGTCAACTTAGCAGGTCAGAAGAAAAGATCCGTGACATCAGGGTGGGAATCCAGCATACAATTCTGGTAAGGATTACATCAGGACAGCCTCAGACCTAGTCCCAGCCCTGTCCCCCTATCCGTCTCAGATCTAGCTTCAAAACCAGAATCATCATCAGCAAGGAAGGATCTCTGAATCAGCGGTAGTGTTGGGGGCTTCTGTACCTCTTGTCCTGAGGATACCAGGGAGTACTTGGAAAGTTAGTAGAGAAGATCTCTGGGAATGGTTTGGGAGTCTGGCATGCAGTCCTAGAACAGGTAGCAACAGCCCAACCCCAGCTCCAGCACCAGTGTCAGCAAAGCAGGACTATGTTGTTTTAACACACTGCATCTTACAGCTACAGTGGGGCAGGGACAATCCTAAGAATTCCAGGGCAAAAAAGAATACTTGTAGTCAGTTCCCTAGAAGGACCTCTGAAAAGAACTGCAAAAAACCACTGAAACTTGGGCCTCTCCACCCTGGAAACAGAACCCTATTTTAATAAAAAAAAAAAAGTTAAAAGCCAAGTAATAGGGTAGAGAAATGAACATACAACAGAAGTTTCTGACCATTGAAAGTTATTATGGTGAAAAGAAAGATCAAAAGAAACACTTAAAAGATGATAACAAAGTCAAAGATTCTATATCCAAAGCCTCCAAGAAAAATAAAAAAAAATGGGTTCAGGCTATGGAAAAGTTCAAAAGGGATTTTGAAAATTAAATAAGAGAGAAAGGAAAAACTAGGAAAAGAATTTAGAGTGGTGCAAAAAGAAATACAAAAAAACTAATGAGGAAAAGAATGCTTTACTAAAAAAATTTGGCAAATTAGGGATACAAAAACACACTGAAAAAAATTCCTTAAAAATTAGAATTGAGTAAATGGAAGTTAATGACTTTTAGAGAAACAAAGGTATAATAGAACAAAACAAAATTATCAAAGGAAAACTGTCCTGATGTTCTAGAACCAAAGATACAATAGAAATGGAAAGAATCCACTAATAACCTCCTGAAACAGATCCCAAAATGAAATCTACCAGGAATATTATAGCAAAATTCTAGGATTCCTAGGTCAATGAGAAAAAAAAAAAACTGCAAGCATCCAGAAAGAAAAAAAAAAAACTCAAGTATAGTGGGGCCACAATCAAAATAACACAAGATTTAGCATTTTCTACATTTAAAGACCAGAGTGCTTGGAATATAATATTCTGGAGAGCAAAAGAGCTAAGATTATAACTAAGAGTAATCTACCCAACAAAACTTAGTATAAATTTTCAAAGGAAAAGGTGATTATTCAAAGAGATAAGGGATTTTCAATCATTTGTGATGAAAAGACCAGAGCTGAATGGAAAATCTGATTTTCAAATACATAACTCAGGAGAAGTATTAGGAGGTAATCAGGAAAATAATATCATTAAGGATTTAATAAGGTGTATCTGTTTACATTCCTACATGGGAGGATGATACTTGTAACTCATTAGAACTTTCTCATTATATGGCAGTTAGAAGGATTGTATACAGACAGAGGGTACAGGTGTCAGTTAAATATGAAGGAATAATATATTTTTCAAAACAATGATGAAATTAAAGGGTGAGGGAAGAATGTACTGGGAAAAATGGAAAGGGAAAAGTGGAATGTTGCAAATTATGTGCCATAAAAAAGAGGCAAGAAAAAAAAAAACTTTTAAAAGGGAGGGGAGGGGAAATAAATGGAATTTATTTTCATCAGAATTAGCTCAAAGAGGAAATAACATATATACTTAATAGGGATATAAAAATCTATCTTAACCTGAAGGAAAATAGGAGCAGAATGGGATATGGGAAAGGGAGAAGATGGTAAAAAAAGGGCATAATGGGGGAGGGAGTGGTCAGTACCAAAACACTTTTGAGGAGAAACAGGGTTAATGGAGAGAGAGAATAAATTGCGGGAAATAAAATTAGCAATAATAATTGCAAAAAAAATCAAAGCAATTTTGTCTGATAAAGTCTCATTTCTCAGACATAGAGGGAACTGAGTCAAATTTACCAAAAAAAAATAAATGAGTCATGCCTCAGTTGATAAAGGATAAAAAGATATGATCTATGCCCAAAAGGATAAAAATTCTTATATATCCTTTGACCTAATACTGCCACTACTAGGCATAAATAAGAGATTTAAAAAAAAAAGAAAATGACCTATGTTTACCAAAAAAATATTCATACTAGCTATCTTCTCAGGGCAAAAGAAAAATAGAAATCAAGGAGATGCCCATCACTTGGGAAATAGCTTAATAAGTAAACTGTGATATGTTATGTGTTTATGATGGAATATTATTGTTTTAGGGGGAAGGATGAACAAGATGCTCTCAGAAGAAAAAACCCTGTAAAGTTCTCCATGAACCCAAGCAAAGTGAAATGTACTATATACAAAGTAATAGCAATGTTCTGAGATGACCAGATATAAATGACGTTGCTATTCCCAATGGTACAAACATCCACAAACTACGCTGAACAACTTATGATGAAAAATCCTATCCAAACCCAGAGAAGTAATAGATTGTGTATGATTATAAATTGAAGGATTCTCCCCTTTATTCCTCCATCTCTCTTTTTTTGTTAATTTTTCTTGAGGGTTTTTATTTTCATTAGGGTAGATCGATGTTTTCTCTGACAACTTGACTTTTATGGAAATGCTTTGCATAACTTTACATGTAGTCTCTTCTAATTATTATTTTTTTTTATTTTTATATAACTTTATTTTCCAAATATAGGCAAAGATAGTTTTCAATATTTACCCCTGAAAAACTTTGTGTTCCAAATTTTTCTTCCTTCCCTCCTTTCATCCCCTCCCCTAGAAAGCAAGTAATTCAATATATGGTAAACAAGTACAATTCTTCTATACATATTACTACAATTAATATGCTGCAGAAGAAAAATCAGATCAAAAAGGAGAAAAAATGAGAAAACAAAAAGTAAGGAATCAACAACAAAAAATGAAAATGCCCTGTTGTAATGCACATTCAGTCCCCACAGTTTAAATTTTGGGTACATACAGCTCTCTCTACCACAAGTCTATTGGAGTTGTCCTGAATCTCTTTGCTACTGAAAAAGAGCCACATCTAATCAGAATTGATCATCACATAATTTAATTGTTATCTTGGTTTTATTTACTTCACTTAGCATCAGTTCATGTGAGTCTCTACACAATTTTCTGAAATCATTCTACTGATTGTTTCTTACAGATTAATAATATTCCATTACATTGTTATACCAAAACTTATTGAGCAGTTCTCCAACTGATGGGCATCCACTAAGTTTTCAGTTTCCCGCCACTGCAAAAAGGGTTATCACAAACATTTTTCACATATGGGTCCTTTTCCCTCCTTTTTGATCTTTTTGGGATACAAAAAACCCAGTAGAAACACTGCTGGATCAAAGAGCATGCACAGTTTCATAACTTTTTGAGCATAATTCCAAATTGCTCTTCAGAATGGTTGGATCTTTTCACAACTCCACCAACTTTATAAAATGTAAATTTTAATAAGTTTTCTGCTTCCTTCTAATCTTGTCAGCATTGGTTTTATTTGTACTAAAACTTCATATAATCAAAATTATCCATTTTGCATTTCATGGTGTACTCTAGTTCTTCTTTGGCCACAAATTCCTTCTTTCTCCACAGATCTGAGAGATACATTATTCTTTGTTCTGCAAATTTGCTTATACTTTTACTCTTTATATCTAAAATCACGAACTCATTTTGACCTTATCTGGTTATGGGTGTTAGCTTTTGGTCAATGTCTAGTTTCAAATTCTCAGTCATTATCCCATAAGCTGAGGTCTTTGGGTTTAATCAAAAGCTAGATTACTATAGTTATTGACTATTGTGTCTTGTGAATCTAATCCATTCCATTAATCAACTATTCTATTTCTTAATCAGTATTAATTAGTTTTGATGATCACAACTTTATAATATTGTTTTAGGTTTGGTACATCTAAGCGACCTTCATATGCATTTTTTTCATTAATTCCCTTGAAATTCTTGACCCATTGTTCTTCAAGATGAACTTTGTTATTTTTTTCTAGCTCTGTAAAGTAATTTCTTGGCAGTTTGATTGCTATGGCACTGAATAAGTAGAATAATTTAGGTAGAATTGTCATTTTTATTATATTAGCTCTGCTTACCCATGAGCACTTGATATTTTTCCAGTTATTTAGATCTGACTTGTATGAAAAGTGTTTTGTAATTGTGTTCATATAGTTCCTAACTTTGTTTTGGCAGGTAGACTCACAAATATTTCATATTATCTACAGTTATTTTCAATGGAATTTGTGTTTATATCTATTGATGCTAGACTTTGTTGGTAACATAGAAATAATGATTTATTTTGAATCCTGAAACTTTAGTAAAATTGTTAATTGTTTCTAGTAGTTTTTAGTTGATTATCTAAATATTCCATCATATCATCTACAAAGAGTGATAATTTGGTTTCCTCATGACCTACGCTAATTGCTTTGTTTTTTTTTTCTTCTCTTATTGCTAAAGATAACATTTCTAATAAAATATTAAATAGTAATGATGATAGTGGGCAAACTTGTTTCAATCCTACTCTTATTGGGAATGATTGTAGTTTATCTGTGTTACATATGATGCTTGCTGTTGGTTTTAAATAGATGCTACTAATCATTTTAAGGAAAACTCCATTTGTTCTTATGCTTTCTATTATTTTTAATAGGAATAGCTGTTAAATTTTGCCAAATGTTTTTCTGTATCTATTGAGTTAATCATAGGATTTCTGTTTAATTATTTACATAGTCAATTGTGCTAATAGTTTTCCTAATGTTGAACCATGTTTGCATTCCTGGTATAAATCCTACTTAGTCATGATATATTATCCTTGTGATAACTAGCTGTAATCTCTTTGTTAATATTTTATTTAAGATTTTTATATTAACATTAATTAGGGAAATTAGTCTATAATTTTCTTTCTTTTGATTCTATCTGATTTAGGTATCAACATCATATCTGTATCATAAAATAAATTTGGCAGTACTCTTTCTTTTCCTATTTTTCCAAATAGTTTGCATAGAGTTGGAATTAATTGTTCTTTAAATGTTTGGTAGAATTCACAGATAAATCCATCTGGCCCTGGAAATTTTTTCTTAGGGAGATGATTAATAGCTTGCTCAATTTCTTTTTCTAAAATGGGACTAATTGGGTATTTTCCCCGTATGTTAAGCTTAGTAATCTATATTTTAAGTATTCATCTATTTTACTTAGGTTATGAGATTTATTGACATACAGTTGGACAAAATATCTCCTAATTATTTTTCTAATTTCCTCTCCATTGGTGGAAGTTCACTCTTTTTATTTTTGAGACTAGCAATTTGATTTTCTTCTTTCATTTTACTAATCAAATTAACTAAAAGTTTATCTATTTTGGTATTTGTTTTTTCATAAAACTAACTTTTAGTTTTATTTATTAGTTCAATAGTTTTCTTACTTTAAATTTTATTGGGGCAGAGCCAAGATGGCAAACTGCAGACAACTTTCTCGGTGAACTCCTGAGACCTTCCCTCAGACCCAGACAAAGTGAGCCTTCAAACTGGTTTTGGAGTGAGGGCTCCGCCAAACATTTGGACTACAACGCACTTCTATCAAAAATCTACCTTGAAAGAACTCCAGAGAAGGTTAGCCTCAGGGGAAATCGGCCACTGGTCGTGATCAGACTCCAGCTGGGGTGGAAGTCAGGGCTGTGGTTGAGGGGTGGATTTGAGGCACCCAGGAAGCCCCTGGGAGACGCCTGGGCCACTTTGCTCTCCTTGTGGGCAGGTGCTTTGGCAGATCTGCCTTTGGTAAAGGGTGGATTGAGAGCAGCTGAAAACGTGATCCTAGTGCGAATCTAGCCCGACCAGCCTCAGACCAGAAGTCAAGTCGACAAACTGCCCCAGGGCAAATACAAATTGTTGCAGTTTTTTTCTGCTGGGGACTGATATCCCAACTTTAAATCATGAGCAAGAAGAAGAGAGCTCTCACCACAGAAAGATTTTACGGAGAAAAAATAGAACAGTCCCCAGATCCTGACATTATGAAAACAATCCCAGATGAAGCCACAAAGGCAGACTTAAGTTGGTCTCCCTTTCAGAAGGCTTACCTGGATGATTGCATTAAGAATCTCAAAAGAGAGCTAGAAGAAGAATGGGGAAATAAATTGAGATCAGTGCAACAGAAATATCAAAAACTGGAAAATAGGACTGGTGAATTGGAAAAAGAAAACAATTCACTGAAAAACAAAATTGGTGAATTGGAAAAAATCACCAATTCACTGGAAAATAAAAATGGTGAACTGAAAAACAAAATTGGTGAATTGGAAAAAGGCAACGATTCACTGAAAAATAAAACTGGCAAAATGGAAAAAGAATGCATTAATCAAGAAATTCAACTGGCCAGCTACAAAAGGAGCTAAAAAAGATAACTGAAGGAAATAATACTTTAAAAATTAAAATTGAACAAATAGAAGTAAATCACTCAATAAGACTTCAAGAATCAGTCAAACAAAAACAAAAAAATGAAAAAAAATAGAGGAAAATATGAAATATCTCCTAGGAAAAACAACTGACTTGGAAAAGAGATAAGGAGAGACAATTTAAGGATTATCGGACTCCCTCAAAGCCACGATGAAAAAAAGAACCTGGATGCTATCTTCCAGGAAATCATGAAAGAGAATTGCCCTGATGTTTTAGAATCAGAAGGCAAAATTGGCATTGAAAGAATTCACCGATCACCTCCAGAA
>JAJPUD010000890.1:0-57280 GCA_023553655.1 Myrmecobius fasciatus
TTTTTTTTTTAAATAGCAACATGGATTTCAAAAAAATGTCAGCATCCTATTATAGCACTTATAATGTTCTATCATGATCTTCAGTCTCTCAATTAACTATTTTATAAGGCCTAGCAACAAATACCAGAAATGTTCTACATTATCATGCTAAGGTTCACAAATGATCTGAAGTGCCAAGGTTCTTTATCATTCCTCAGCCTACCCCAGTCCATTCTTTAACAATTAAAAGCAATCCTCAATACACTTGAATTTTCAAGGCCAATACTTTAGATGTCTTACACAGTGCTATGTAATGCAAAGCAGCTTCTTTCCCAAGAAAGATAAACATGTTTCCTACCCAAAAGCTCATCACAGAGACCATAGGTAAAAAAGAAAAAAATACCTATAAACTAAGTTACTTCAGAAAGGAGTGTAGAATTCATGAGGAAAAATTTGATCAGGCATTACTATCTGCTTTGCTGCTTTTCGATTTAAAATGCTGTCACCTATAAAACATATTCACTCAGATAAATAGTTCAACACTAGTTCTACCTTCAATTGAATTATTTTCCTTGAGTTAATCCTTATGGTTGTAATTTCACATGCTGACATAATAAACCGGTATTAAAGATTGGTGTTTAGCTTTGTTGCCTGGGGGTGAGAGGGAGGAGGTAGGAAAAAGTGAGAAAAAAGGAAGGATTATACTGTATCCTAAGGTCAAAACTCAGGAAAATCTGTTATTAAAAAAAAATCTATGAAGTGATGACAAATTGCAAACTACAGGTGTTAGATTACATTGTGACTTCAGGCGGGTTTAATATAAGTTGGGCTCCTTTTACAATTGCTCTTAGCAAATACTGCTATAGGTAGGGGATTAAAAAAGACAGTACTCAATAAAAGAAAAGCATGTCAAGAGAAATCAATACCAACATACAAAATGATAGAAAGCCGGACATGGAAATGTGTGTTCAGTTTCATCCAGCCTTAGCTTAGTCTGATTTTCCTTTAATACTGCAACTAAAATGCTTCTGTCACATCTTTTTCAATGTACTTTAATAATCTAGAAATACAGACTTTGTATAGAGATCAAAAAAGAGAAACATGACAGTATACATTGGAATTAATGTATATTTCATAAGTTTCATAGTTTTCATTTCCTACATAAAATGCTATGTCTCCACAAACTGCTGTTTTAAATATCCATCAACTGACAGCGAACCTGAAGATGGGCTTCTTGAAGCTTAAAGAAGCTTATTCTCAAACAACAAACAACTTTTTTCTCAGTAAGACTTGCCAAAGCTTGTTCTCTGCTCAGTAAGCTCAGTTCCACCACTACATACCACGAAGAAGCATCAAGTAGAATTTTAATGGTGATGTCAGGAACCAAAAATGCTAAACAGCCTGTCTATATAGTCTTAGAGAGTTTTTTGGGCCACTAAGAGGTTAATTCACTTGTCCATAGCCACTTTATTACAAAGGCATTTTATCTTGGAGGTACAGCAACTCAATAAAGAAATCTGAATTATATATTTTTAATTTTGTCAGAAAGTGTCAGAAAGTAGACACTGGGGTTACAAGTAGCCAAAAGAAACAGCCTCTGACATCAAAAGTTTATACTCTATCAAAGATAAAACAAATATGTGTATGATTAAAACATGTATTTATATATGTTATATATGTTTGTGTATATAATGTTACAAATAGCTATACAGAAAAACACAAAATACATATATAACCATATGTAAAATAAATGTATAAATATAAATTTTGCTTTTATTTTTTGTTTTGAGAGGGAAGTCACTTGCAACTAAAAAAAACAATCTTATGTAGCAGATAAACTTGCAAGTGAGGAGGGAAGATTTCAGGTATTGAGGTGGGGGGGGAAGACTGTAAATGCACAAGTCATAGAGATGGATGTCAGGTGTGAGAAATAAAAAGAAGGCCAATTTGATCATACTTTAGAATGATCTATTAATTTCCTTCTATGTGTAAAGTATAGTGTTAGATGCTCTGGAAGGAAAACAGATGAATAGAGTCTCTATCCATTTAAATTATAGGTGACCACCTAGCAGAATTTTTTTTTTGACAAATAAACAAGAATTTAATTAATAACTAAACACTATTGGAATCAAACCTCAGGATACCAGGAATGTGATAATTTGTGTTCTTTGTTATCTTTCTAACAGGTAGTTCAGATGAATGACAGTAGTATGTTTAAATAGATTTAAGATGAATTATGTCTTAATTGAAATGAGAGTATGAGTAGTTAAAAAGGTCCCTCTAGGTAGAATATATACATGTAATAATTCAGATATAAATATTTAATATATTGTAATGATATCTTCCCTTTTATTATCATGATCATCTAAACATTTTTACTGAGCTTTTTATAGCTTTATATTGGTTGACTGTTGTACCAAAATAAATTAAAATCCTGTGGAAAATGCAATTCTTTAATGTTAATGGAAGAGGAAAAATAATATAGGCATTGACAAAATGGTTTTAGCTAGAGGGATTCCATTTTTTTCTTCTTCTTAACTGAATAACCCAAAACACAAGTCTTAAAGAGATTGTTTTGTTTTTATTTTTATGATACAAAGTAGTGCAAGTCCGGCATACAACCTCCAAATTAGCCTGTGGGAATGAAGTCACCATTTTTTCCCTTGCCCATTGTTGTAATCCTATGACTATTGATTTAGGGAACTCCTGGCATAAAAAGGCTACCAACCAATGGAGATGAGCAACCTATTTATAATTTCAAAGAGTTTTCTGGGTCACTTCTCCATGGCCCCTATAGCCATTTCATCTTGTATATAGCCTTTTTATCTTGTAGTAGAACATAAATTGAGACCAGAACTGGTTTTCTATCAGCTAAGCCACTGTGCTCTTGAAGCTAACAATATTTGAGGTTAAAAATAACCATGGATAAGCTCTATAAATGGTGCTAACAAAAAAGCTAAAGACTTAAGAGTAGATGAGAAAAAAATGGTATTGGAAAGGACATTAACAAACTGAAATTTAAATAACCAAAGACATGGTTATAAAAGTATACAAAATTCCCATTTTAAAAGAATGATCTCATTACCCTCTTGTGTTAATTCAATCAGTAACTTAGTTTCAAAAGCTTTTTGAAGGCCTACACATAATTTTGTCATCAGCACACCTAGAATACATTAACACCTTGAGAGTAGGAATTGTTTCATTCTTTGTATTTATGCCCTTAGTGCTTAGGACAGTGTCTGTCACATAGAAGGCATGTAATAAATACATGTTAATTGTGCTTTAATATATATCATTTGTATATGAATTAATGAGATCTGAATTCCCCAGTTTTCATTCTTAAATAGATAAAAAAATTAAAACAGGACAAATCTTAACATATACATTTGTATATTTTCTTTTAAACAATACTAGTAGAAGAAGAAAAATTACTTCAGACAGCTGATTTTTTTATCCAATACATAGAACTGTTGGAACAAAACTTGGGGTCTTTTTTAACTTTTAAATGGATAGGATAGAGAATAGATACATTTTATTAAAACAGACTACACAGACCCAGCCAAATAGTATGTCAATGCAGACTTCGATAATGATCAGTTTGGATAAGCACCAAGGAGCCAGGATATTTATTCAAACCTCCTCCCAAACTTCTTGAATTTATTAACCCTATGTTAGAAATCTTCCAAGAAATGTAACTCATTTATAAAAAGTGATTCAATTGTTTTTACATTTCTAAAAACCAAGGTAATAGGGGTTTTATGCCCCATTTTAATTATATCTTAGCAAATATTTGTTTTTTTATTTCAAAAAATCTTTTTAAAATTTGATGTCTGATATCATTGTTATTTTATGTATATGTTAAGTAATAGAAACCTACAATAGTATGACTACTAATTTGCAAAATTTCCTGCTATATTTTGAAGCTCTTACTCTCTTTAACAATCTCACAATGTGATGGATCACTAACATTGTTCACATTCTACTGGAGCAAAAATAGAAGTACAATTATTTTATATGTACTGATTTAAAATCATATGGAAGGTTTTAATAAGCTGACAATAAGTATGAATATTTACTAACATACAATGTGTGTCACTTTGCAGAAATATGCAAGAAAAAATAAGTGAAAAAAGTCCTGATTAAATGCAAGGTAAATTGTGTGGAAAGGTTCTAGATTTTTAGTTAATCTGAATGATATACCTCACTTCCACTTAAAATCCGGGAATGATGATCCAAAGAGCAGAGATTACTTATACATAAAAAGTTACATGTTTGATTATTTAAATAATACCATATATTTGAAAAATTTAAAGTGGTTATAGCAAAGCCCTCCTTCAATTGCAAATGTCAAAATGGGGTAGGGGAAGAGGTGCAAGACAACATAAAATAAGGGTTTTGTTGTTTATTTCTTTGTTCCATGCTAAGAAAAACTATTTTCCTGATTTTATCAAAAATTTGCTCAAAAACTAAATAAAACCTTTCTTGACAAAACTCAGATAAGTAGAACATATAAGGCAAAGACATGAAGTCCATAAGTGTGATAACATAATTGGCATCAACCAAAATTTTTACAATTCTAGCTATTCAGACTAACTGAAAGGTTTGGATTATCTGAGAAGAAGCTATACTTAAAATAGACATTTTATTTTAGATATAGGGAGAAAAAAGACAAAATCTTAACACAGAGCTTTTTAGAATCCTAGAAGACATTTGTTTTCTTTAATTACTTTTTTTTTCCACAATGAGGGCAATCAGAAATCAGAACAAACTGTCTGTGATAATTAAAGGAAATCATGAATGTTCACCAATAAAAAAAACTACCTCATCAGAATTCATTTTTTGTTTTATAAATGTAACTACTAGTATGCATAATACTAGAACTTTAGAAAACTACTATGTGAATGAAACATATAAAAGTATAAGTTCCTTTTATCAAAATCAAATCTCAAGGAATGGTTTATAATCAGCTATCATGGTAAAACAAATAAAAATACATATATTTACTATAATCATATATTCTTACCTATTAAGTTTTGTTATACCCCTAAAGTCAAAGTGGATAAATAAAGTCAAATTATCAAAGAAGATTATCTCCACAGGAAATGAGGGAAAGGACAGCAGTTTTTTGGGAGTAGAATAAACAATTTCTTAATTAATATTTTTATCTTAATTCTGCAATGTATTTTCACAAAACATACTAATATCACAGTTGAAAATAAATTTTAGAAGAATAGAATAAGAAGAAATTTAAACTAATTTGTAATCTATAGCTTAAAAATGTGTACTACTGTGAAATAAGCAATATTTATAATTCAGTGAAAGAACATAGTGCTAGTCTTCAAAAACCTTATAATAATGATGATCCTGATGCACTCTGATATCCTGCAAAGCCCCAAAGGTTTTTGTGAATCATCAGAAATTAAACTGTGTTCAACTGAGTTTCAGCATTAAATCGATCTTTGGTCTGCATTAAAACAAGTGTTGCATACAGGAAAAAAAAAAGAAAGAAATGATCAAAATGTTGTACTGGGCCCTGATTAAAACCTACATTTAGTTATGGGTGTTACCTTTTCAAAAGGACACTTGAAAGCAAGAAAGTATCTAATAAAGAGATACCATAAACCTGAAGGGCTGTAGTTCATGATGTATGAGGATCTGTTGAAGGGACTAGAGACATGTAAGGATGGGGAAGGGAACAAGTATTCAGTAAGCACCTACTATGTATTATTAACATTGTTCTAAACCCTTTACAAATATCTTGATGGATTGCAAAACAATTTTGTGACATATATGGGATTATGATTGCCATTTTACAATTGAAGAAACTGAGGTTGAGGAAGATTAAGTGACTTGTCTAGCATCATACAGATAGTATATGAGAACACATTTGAATTTATGTGTTCCTGAATTCAGATCCAATGCCCCATCTACTGAGCCATTTACCTACCTAGAAAAGAATGAGACAATCTATCTTCTAGCTATCTTCAAGTATGACATGCTTTTACTTAGAAGTAGATTATACTCTTTCTACTTGTTCTCTGGAGTAATGGAAAGAAGTTGTAAAGAGGCAGATCTAGCTTTAATATCAGAACAAATTTTCTAAAAACCAGAGCTATCCGTCCCATGCCTTGGGAAGTAGTGAGTTCCTTCCCCTTGGAGGTCTTCAAGGAAAGGTTGGAAAACACATGATGGTTATATTATAAAGAACATTCCTTTTCAGGATTTAGTTAGATTAAGTTCATTCCAATTCTGAAATGCTATGATTCTGTATATTCATTTTATTCTAATTCTAAATGTCTTTAATATAGGTGATATATATAGTAACTCAATCAGAAAATTAGAAAAATTAAAACATCATGACCCAACCTTAAATAGGAATTTACTATAATTGCTCAATAATAAGAATAGATAGTAGAATTAAAGAATTGGAGGGCTAGAGAAGTCATTAGTCATTAAAGATGACCTAGTCCAACCCTCTAATTTATATGAGAAGACTCAAGCCCAGATAATTGCGTAATCTCATACAGCTATTTAAAGTCAGAGAAAGGTCTGTCAATCTTCCAAAATTTCTCCATTATTCCATACTGTTTTCACTAACAAATAACAAAAGTGAAAACTATTTATGATTACCTACCAGGAAACCAAAGAATCAAAACAGAATTATGAAGTATCTTGAATAAAAAAATAAAGATATTGCAGTATATTTCTCTTGTAACATTAATATATAATTTGCTGGCCATTTTTTCTCCAAAATCAATTCTATTTTTGACCATTCAATGTAGATTGAGAGGTATGGCCAGGAAGCAGAATTAAGATAGTTCTCTAAAAGATGAAAAACCAATTTCTTGTCTTAATCTATACCATGACCCTCAGGCTGAGCCTATTGGCTCTATCAGTAGAGAAAAGGCATTATAACAGGGAGGGCCATGGTTTCAGTAAGAAGCTTTGTATCTTAAAGAAAAGAGGATTGGGTTTAGAATTTCAGAATTTTGGTTCAAATCCCAATTCAATGTGACAAAAAGCAAGCCACTTTCTTTTTCCTGATCTCTTAAATGAGTTTGTTGGCCTCAATGAGCTTTTCACTAAATACCATGCATACCTCCACCACAAATTCAAGACTAAGGTGGCACAAGAGATAACTATTTAAACCCTTAGTCTCTTATGTCTATTCATGATAACTGGGATGCCATATTTTTTTTCCTCTAGTAATTAGGGTTTTAAATTGTAAGACCAACTGCTAAGCTGTACAAATTATTTGGTACCCATTTAAGCTTAGGTCTCAGTTCAAGAATTGAGAGAAGTGGGGCAGCTAGGTGGCGCAGTAGATAGAGTACCAGCCCTGAAGTCAGGAAGACCTGAATTCAAATCTGGTCTCAGACACTTAACATTCCCTAGCTGTGTGACCCTGGGCAAGTCACTTAACCCCAATTGCCTCAGCAAAAAGCAAAAAAAAAAAAAAAAAAAAAAAAGAATTGAGAGAAGTGCCTTGGTCATTACTACATGGAAAGTCTATAAGTGTTGGAGGTAAGACTCATATGTTCTAATTCAATTACTAATCCTCTTTTTAAAATCTAAAAGGAATCAGTAACTGAAACATAATAACTGAAAACATAATTTTCCATAAACATGGAAACTTAAATGTAAATGGATACAAAATACTATGGGTGTACGTTTTGTACCAAGTCATAAAATATCCAAATTTATCCTTAAACTGAAATGGTGAAAGTTATCCTTCATGTATGTATCTTATAGGGCTAGATAGAGAAGTAGTGAAAGATTAGTGAAAGACAACATACCTCTCATATTGGTAAAGATGAAAGGAAGAGATAATGATAAATATTAGAGGGGATGTGGGAAAAGTGGGACACTAACACATTGTTGGTGGAGTTGTGAAGTGATTCAACCATTCTGGAGAGTAATATGGAACTACACCCAATAAGTTATCAAACTGTGCATACCTTTTGACCCAGCAGTGTTTCAACTTGTCCTGTGTCCCAAAGAGATCATAAAAAAGGGAAAAGGACTCACATGTACAAAAATGTTTGTGGCACCCCTTTTGTAGTGGCAAGGAACTGGAAACTGAGTGGATGCCCATCAATTGGAGAAAGGCTGAATAAGTTATAGTATATGATGAATATTGTGGAATATTATTGTTCTATAAGAAACAATCAGCAGGATGATTTCAGAGAGGCCTGGAGAGGTTTACATGACTGATGGTAAGTGAAGTGAGTAGAATCAGGAGATCATTGTACATGGCAACAGCAAGATTATATGATGATTAATTCTGATGAGTGTGGTTCTTTTCAACAATGAGATGATTCAGGCCAGTTCTAATGATCTTGTGATGAAAAGAGCCATCTACACCTAGTGGGAAGACTGTGGGAACTGAATGTGGATCACAATATAGCATTTTCACCTTTTTTGTTGTTGTTTGCTTGTTTTTTGTTTTCTTTCCCATTTAAAAAAAATTTGATCTGATTTTTCTTGCACTGCATAATAATTGTGGAAATATGTATAGAAGAACTGTACGTGTTTAACATATATTGTATTAGTTGCTGTCTAAGAGAAGAGTGGGGAAAGGAGGGAGAAAAAAATTGGAACACAAAGTTTTGCAAGGATGAATGGTGAAAACTATGCATATGTTTTGAAAATAAAAAGCTCTTTAAAAAGATGTGAGGGAAAATAATCTAAATGCTTCATTTTCTGATCTAATTTTAAAGGAGGCTTCTCTACATTTAATACTCCTCCCCTCCATCCCAATAGAACACAGTAGATGGTCTAAAGTTAGAGTTAGACTTCCCTTGGGCTTCCTGCTTGCCAGCCTTTATAGTATTGCCAAGATTTTGTCAGGATATGTACTATGTGTATAACTGTTCACTCCAAAATTACCGATGGTCTCTTAACCAACAAATGGAACAGCCTTTGCTCAATATTTTTGCAGGCTTTGGCACTGCTGCTCACCCTCTTCTCTTTGACATTTTCCTCTCTCTAGGTTTTTGTGAAACTGCTCTCTCCTAGTTCTCCTACTTCTTCTTCTCATCCGTCTCCTTTGTTGAATTTGTTCACATTTGCTAAGGGCTCTGTGCTTAGTCCTCCTCTCCCTCTACACTATTTCTCATAGTGACCTCCAACTCCCATGAATTCAATTATCATCCCTATGAATATAATCCTCAAATATATTTATCCTGCTTTTACCCTAATCTCTTCTCTTTCTTTGCTGTCCTCTGACACTGACACTAGTTTAATACCAGCCCTTATGACTTCATGTCTGGATTGTTTCAATACCATTTTTGTTAGTCCTCCTGTCTTAAGTGTCTCCTTATTCTAGTCCATCCTTCACTCAATTAACCAACTGCCCTTCCTTAAGTTCAGGTCTGATTATATCATATACCTATTTAAAAGATTCCACTGTTTCCCTGCTGCCTTTAGGATCCAATATACAATCCTCTGTTTGTCTTTTAAAGCCTTTCATGTCTGATCCATCCTATCTTTTCAGGTTTTTTTACAGCCTATTCTCCATCATGTGTTCTGAAATCCAGTGATACTTTCTCACAGAAGATACTCCAGATACCAAATCTGGGGCACTTTCATGGAGGATATCCTCCATACTTACATCTCTCTGTCTTTATCTTTGCCTCTTTGCTTCCTTCAAATCTCAGCTAAATTTCCATTTCAAGAATTTTTCCCAGTCTTCCTTAATCTTAATACCTTCTTTGAGAGAAAACCCCCAAATTGCCTTTGATATGTCTTGTTTGGATATAGTCATTTGCATTGGCTGGGAGTATTTTGAGAGGAAAAATTCCATTATTCTCGTTCTTTGTATCACCAATGCTTAACATTGTGCCTAGCACATAGTAGAGGCATTTAATACTTGTTGATTTCATTTGACTCAAATCTTTGAATTTTCTTTCTATGTCCCTTACCAGCACAATATTCTACGTGCCATAGGTGCTTAACATTTGTTGAAATTTAAATCCCATTCAAATACTCAGTGAGCATCTACTATAGACAGAGTATTGTGCCAGGTGCTAGGAGGAGCTATGTAAATTGTAATCCCTGCCCCATGAAATTTATCATGCATTGGGAATAAAACGGAAACAGAGGTAATGGTGATATGTAATATGAGATTAAATATATGCCAGAGCTTCAAAATACCTGATCAGATGGGAAGGTAACTACTGATCAGAATTATCAAGAATATATTTTTTACAGGCAGAGTTTGTATTGGCTTTAAAACATGGAATAGACTAAGGGAAAGTGGGGAAGATCTGAGTACAGGAAAAATAGTTAAGCATAGAAAAGAGTTTAAACCAAAGCATGGAGGCAGATTCAGTATTGAAGGTAGTAATATTCAATAGGGCTGTGAAGATATAGTGGGACCAAATTGGGGAAAGTCTTCAATATTAGACAAAGGAGTATGAACATGACTGGAAACAGATGACATCCTTAAAGATTTTTGAGCAGGAGTGTGACATGATTAAATCTATAAAGAAAATATATAGACAGATTAGGAGGCAAAACTAGGGAATTCTAGATTTGGGGAACTCCATCTCAGATCCCTAGTTAATATCTTGATCCCAGTCAGAATCTAAATGTCAACAACTTTCCATAAGCATTTTAAAAAAGCTTTGCCAGAAAAAACAATTATTTGTGGCACAATAGAGAGAACATCAGATAGGGAGTTAAGGGATTTATAAAATGTCGGAGTTGGGTGACCTTGAGTCTCTTCCAGCTCTTACAGTCAATGATTTTCTTGGATCACACAAAAGAGCAAAACATTGTTATATAGTAGGTATCAAACAGTAATTTAAAGAAATTCAGTAAGTAAATGTAGTCCTTCTGGTCTAAACTAAAGACAGTTTCCTAAAGGAAATCTCTGAGGTCAACCAGCAATTAACTGAAAGGTTTTGATTGAAAAGGCTATTGACTACTCTTCCATTCAACAGCTTCCTGTTTATTATACTTCATGAGCTGACTAGGTGCCAAGACATTAAGCTGTCAATAAAGTATTAATACTGAGGCACAACCCTCCTGCCCTCCCTCTCTGTCCCTTCAGGCAAAATGCGTTTAAGCTGAGGAGCTGCAGACAGTCAATGCAAATTCTCTAGCCCTGAGATGGAAATTATTTTTTTTTGACTTGGTTTCAGTTTGTATATGGTCATCATTGTTCACTAAGTATTGTAAAAAATTTGATTGTGAGTTACAAATGCTCACTTAGGTGAGGTTAACTAACAGTTGTGTTTAAAAAAAAATCACTGAAATGATGGGTAACATGCTCTGAAAGCTGGTTTTCTTTCCCAAGCCATATTTAACAGTTTCTAAATTGTATTTAACAGACACTTTACAAAGAGAAATGAGAAGTTATTTAAAATGCAGTTTATAGATCCCTGCCATTCAGCATCTGGAAAGCAGTTGTACATAAAAAAATAAAAAATAAAAAAAAAAACCTTTAATGAATTTAATAGAGAAAAGCACTTTAATTAAATGCTGTCAAAGAGGATTGTATTAATGACTGTACACTGAGGAATTTAAAGCAAGGCAAGTTTATTTAGCAAATAGAAACTGGGCTTTCAAAGGCTGCAACTATTTATTTTGTTTCGGTCACTATACAGCTAGGCGATTGTAATGCCAACTACAACCAGTTATTAGATATGACTTTATTTATTGTGCATTATTAAAATCTCTAATTCCTTACAGGGATATAATCAGTTCATTTCTTAAATGAAATAGATTACAAAAATATCCCCATTGCAAAAATATCCCACCTGTACAGGAAGGGTAAATGGAAGAAAAAATTATTCTTGTTTTTATCTAAGATTATTTTCTATAGGGCAAAATGAATACTTCTCATCTTTTTAATCCTCATGTCAAGAACATGGGGAGAATTTTCCTCTGTCCATCTTGTTGGAATGGCTATGCACTGAGCAAAGAGTCACAGTGGCATATAAATCAGTATGCCCCCCCCCCATCACATGCTCTTCCCTTCTTTCATTCTCATTTCTTGGATAATGTTGCTACTGAGAATAATTTATTCCATTGCATATTAAAGTATGCTTTTAAAATGCTCAAGGCTCTTAAAAATATCCTTTGGGATTTGATTATAACTTTTTTAGTCTAAAACAAGAACTGGTCAAATTCTTAATTTTACAAAGAGAAATGTACCAACTACTGGATGGAATTTAGGGGTAATGAGGAAGAGCATTCTTTTTTTGGTATCTCTTTTGAAGACTCTGAATACAAGACAAAACTACCATTAATCAGAAAACAAACCAACCAAAAAGAAAGACCTAATGCATGAAAGCTGTAAAGGATTGGAAGACTGCTATGGCTGAAAAATACTAGGTGTGTATCAAAATGATTTTCTTTACTCTCTGTAAAAATGCAATTACCCATGATCTGCTAAGTGGGTAAAGGATTTAAAATAATGCTTTGGGAAATACAGGATCCTTCTTGTGACAGGGGACTTGAGACTTCCATGACATGACAAACTAATACATATACACATATACATATATACACATTCTGTCTGTAAATTTTAATTCAAAACATGAGGATGGAGGAGGAGGGAAATAAAAAGCAAAATCCGGTAACCTATTTCCTTTCAGTAATATAATGATCACAAATGGTGACTTTAAACTTTCTAAACAAATAATCTAATTTTTAATCCTCCCCTTCCCAAGTTATTTATTAAAGTCATATGTTTGAACTCTGTCTCTATAGGTCTATGACTGCTAAACAACTTACTCTCCCCATCTGTACTGCGTCATTTCAGACTACTTTTTGCAATGCTACAAATGCAGATTAGTAGAAAATAGGCATTGACTACATGCAATTCTAGGCATGAATAACACTAATATATAAAGCAGACTAGACTGTATATTCATGCAGCATGTAATATATCTTTTTTGATATGTTATAGCACACATATTTAAATAGAGAAATTATATGGAAAGTAGCTCACATATCTCCTAGCATGCTTAAACTAGCAGTTCCAAACTGGCCTAGCTGATTGATTCTTGTGAATAAAATGTAGATAATAGTGGACTGGTAAGTTTATATATTGGGACAGCTAAGGAGTGCAACGGATAGAGTGCCAAGTTTGGGGTCCTGAGACATCTACCTAATTCAAATCTGTCCTTAGACACTAGCTGTATAACCCTAGGCAAGTCACTTAATCCTGTTCGTTTTAGTTTACTCATCTATAAATGTTGGAGAAGGAAATGGCAAACCATTATAATAACTTTGCCAAGAAAACTCCAAATAGGATCACAAAGAGTCAAGCATGACTAAAAAATGACTAAGTAACAACAACAGTTTATATGTTAAAATCTACCAAGGCATTGTCAACTAGTTGATTATTTAGGCCAAATATGTCTTATAAATATTAAGAATGAACAATTTTGCTCCTTTCTTTTTATGCAGAAGAAAACTAAATTGCTCTCCTGTGATTATATCAAATCAGTTCCTAATTTTGTAATTTCTGTACATCATTCACATATGTCCTTTTCTATCTAATCATACAGCCACAAATCTAGTTCAGATAGAAAGACAGACATATATATGTATATATATACATATGTATATATATATATATATATACATATATATGTATATGTATACGTATATTTAGAAAGAGAGAGAGTTCTTCCCAACCTGATAACTTTACACTTATTTAATTCTTCTCTTCTCCATGCACTCTACAATCTAGCCATATTAGCTGGCTTGCTGTTGCTACATCACAATACTCCATCTCCTACCTCCATGCCTTAATTGTAGCAGTTCCCCATGAGGGAAACTTTCTTTTCCCAACCTCTGACTTTAAGAATTCCTGGTTTAAGATTTAGATCTAATGGCATCTCCTCCAGGAGGCTTTTCCTGATCATTCAGTGGCTAGTCTCATTTCCTCTAAGATTATTTTTCATTAATTTTGTATTCATCTTGTATGTTCTGATTTGTGTGTCATATCTTCCCTGATAGAGAGTAAACTACTTGAAGGCAGAGACTGCTTTATCTTTTTCTTTATATCTCTAGCACTGGATTTGGCAAATAGTAAACACTTAAAAAACGCTTGTTGATTTATCGCTTGTATCACCAACCTATGGAATAGCTTTTGGGAAAGATTTCATTTTATTAAAAAAAAAAAAAACTTCACATTAGTTTGTTTCTTACCCTAGTAGCTCTAGTCCTACAATTATAGTCATCAAATGTTAGTATAACTATAATCCTAAGCTCCTGTTCACATATATACTAAGCAGCCTGATTTATAATGAAATGAAATTAAAAGCTAAAATAGTATTCTAAACATTAAAGATAATCATTGCATATTTGTTATAATCTGGTTATAATTAGACACAAACTAAATTATTATAAAATTCTGAACATTGTATATACTACTTCTTAGTGACTTACTTGTATCTCAGTCTAGAAAGTATTTTAAATTTAGAACACTTATCAAGGCTGTCAAGTTTTCTTCTTATTGAATCAATTAAAGCATCAACTAATTGGGAGATGTCAGAATCAGTATGTTCCAGATTAGTCAAGTTTGGCTTATACAGTTGGGGATAACAGGCAAAATTATACAAACATGAGCATATATTGAGTTCTATGAACAGGTACATAAAGGGTAAAAACAAAATTGTAATATTTTGAGTCATTTGAAAAAATATCTGGATAATCAAATGAGAAATTGTACCAAACATCTTTTCAGGTCTTAAATTCCCAGCACTACATGTTTTTTACATCTGATTTGTTTGTCACAAAATGATGCTCCTCAGTGGCTGCTGGAGAAAGTTTAATCACTTAGTAATTCAAATATATTTCATCTTGCTTTAGGGGTTAAAGGACTCTAGATTTTGAAGAGTAATTTACGTTAGAGATAAGTCATAATAAAACCTTTTACTTTACAAATCATGGGATCTTCAGTTTAAAGTTCTAAAGAACCTTACATGCAATACATAAAGTTCAACCCCCCTTTTTTGGTTCTTAAATTAAAGGAAAGTGAGTCTCTGAGAATGTGACATTCCCTTATTACCCAGGTAGTAAGTGAACTGGTTAACTCTTTCTAATGGTTCCAAATTCCTATACCCTAATCATAAAATGCTCCAAGGGGTTACTGAAGCTCACCCACAAAATTCTCCAAAGAGTCTATGGTTTGTGCTTATCCCATGTGAGCATATAATAGCAAGTGCACAAATAAATTTCTTACCGAGCAGAGCCCTTCCCTCACATTCTCACTTCACAATGAGATATGGGAAACTCAAAAGAAGAAATCATAATAACTCCTAACGTGGAAGAGCTACCTCACTTTACCACTCACTAACCACGTGATCTTAGGGCAAATCAGACTTCTTTCAGCCTTAGTATTTCCACTTGTAAAATGGGCAAAATAATATTTTAGGAATCAAATTTGTATCCCTAGTACCTAATGCTGTGACTACCACATTAATGCATGTTAAGTAAATGCTTTTTATTCATCCATTCATTCAAAATAAAATAGTTTGAAAATGCTATATATTCAGAAAATATATACCAGCCTAGGTGTTGCTTTCTAGACACTCATAATTTGTAGATTTATGGATTTTTAACATGGATTCTGTAGAGAGATTTCAGCATGAACTTGAGTGAGAAAAAAACAAAATATTTTACATGATTGCACATGTATAATATTTATCTGATTTCTTACTGTCTCAGGGAAGAGGGAAAACAAATGTTGAAAATGGTTTGACCTATAATTAGGGGAAAATAAATGTATTAAATATATTAAAATTAAGTATACTGAAACTTGTTTGTTTAAAAGAAAGTCTTTATTTCAATATAACTGGCATTCTTTGTAATTTTATGTATTTTATTTTATTCAATTAAAAACTTCTGAGAAGTCTGTGCACTTTACCAAATTGTAAAAGGGGTACAAGATACAAAAAAATCTTAAGAACTCCTGGTCTAGTCTGAACTAATTTGTATGTCATTCCCCAGTCCATCTCCCCCACCTCTCCTGAGCTCCCATGTTATCAGGATGACCCATGGAACAATTCAATCAAGAAAGTATGTCTCAAAAAAGTTCAGGGTCAAATAATTTACAGAAGATTACATCTAGAATCCACTTGTGCAGAGACTGAACTTGTGACCTGGGAACTGTCAAACCTATCTAGCTTGCTTTATCTCTCATCTCTAGGGTCAGATGGAATAATAATAAAATAAATTCATTTCAGAACTTTGGCAGTACTCCTTTAATTGAAAGAAGCTTTACTATCTTTATAAGGAGGAGTTCCAGACTTCAACTTAATACAAATCAGCAGCAGTTTTCAGCTACATTAGATTTCCACACTAAACAGAAACAGCTGAGAGGGCACAGTAGGTAGTTTTGGCTACAACAGTTAAAAACTCAGTGGCTTTCCATAGCAATTGTAATAACTATCCATCATAAGCAATTCAATTGGTTATCTTAGAGATACTCAGAGTTCATTATCTGTTACTGTTTGTTGGTTTTTCTGAAATGCCCATTAGGATCCATGGGACAGTATCTTTCCGACACTTTAAGCTTTTAGAAAAGTGTTTGCCTACAGAGCAGAAAAAAAAAATAGAAAAACAAACTGTTCAAAATACTCACTGAAACAGAACCACCACCTAGCACAGAGACCACATTATTTTAAATGAAGGAATATTTCAATTCCTAAAAAAATAAAAATAAAAATTCAGTAGCTTCCATTGTGTAAAGCCTAGTAGGTAAAATTCAAATTTGTTAGCCTTCTGGAAAATGGCATGACCCTAATTTTTCCAGTCTCATCTCCTACTAGGAGCTATCACAGTTTTTTTTTTTTTTTTTTACAATTTAGTACAGATGGCCTCTCACAATTGGAATAATTCTTTGTCCTTCCAACACAGCCTGTGCTTCTGCTCATATTCTTTACTTTGACTAGAATAACATCCTTTTGATTTTTTGACTTTTGAAGTTCTACCATCCTTTTAAATGCTACTCTCTTCATTGAGCCACATAGCATGTCATATTTCAACTCCATAGTCAGTTCACTAGGCAATATTTTGCACTGTAATTATCTGTGTTTTCTTCTTATTTCCCTCATAGATTTTAACCTCTGTGAGGGCATGACATACATACACACACATCTATACTTATATCTCTATATACAGATAAAAGTATATGCATGTATGTATGTACATGCATATACTTATATATGTACATATATACATATGTCCTCATATCTAACACAGAGATTTCAATTCCACAGCAGTTACTTAATAAGTTTGATTTTAAAAAATTAATACAAATATTAAGGAGGCAGCAATGGTGTACAAGAAAAATCCTAAATACTAGGGAATCAAGGGTGTTGTCTCAGCGGTAAAATTTAAGCAAAACTAGGCAATTATTTCAACTATACATATGAACTCGGATAGGATATTCATCATCAGTAACTTAATTCAACTGTATGGGATAGCTCTGTTTCTCTTCCATGTATAAATTATTGTCTTTGAAAAGTTAGAAGGTTCTCTGCTCTCACTTTCTCCAAGTTAAAAGTCACTATGATTTATTTTTTTGTTTCCCATAATTTTGACATAGTGGTGGATATTCATTAGCTACCAAATACTTGTTAACATGACAAAGAGATTTGTTCCTACATGTAAATTTGATTATATCTACATTTTGGTAGATTCTGGTACACTTAGAGAATTAACAAATAATAACAGCAATCCAAGAGAGGATTAGGAAGATTATATTTTTCACTTTTTAAAAGCTAATAAGATCTGATATTTAGCATTTCTTTGAATACTAATGACATTTAACTATCTTATGGGATTTTGTTCCACATGAGGTAGAAAAATGAATTTATAGCTACTAATGGTTCTCATTTGCTTTTCCTATGATAAAACAGTGAAAAGAGCACAGGATCAGGGGTCAGGATACCTGCTCTCCCAATAACCTGTTACTTAACTTGAAACAATTCCTTTGCTTCTTCTCATATGTTTCCTTATCTGTATAGAGATGGTGTTGCCATATGGGCTGCTAAAGCACCAGTGATACCTTTGGTTGATATGATCTCTAATGTTTCTCCCATTCTAAGAGTCTATATAGTAAAATCTTTCTTAAAAAATTAAGCCCTGCAGCCCTTTTTGTAGTGGCTAGAAACTGGAAACTGAATGGATGCCCATCAATTGGAGAGTGGCTGAACAAATTATGATATATCAATGTTATGGGATATAATTGTTCTGTAAGAAATGACCAGCAGGACGGTTTCAGAGAGGCCTGGAGAGATTTGCATGAACTGATGCTGAATGAAACGAGCAGAACCAGGAGATCATCATACACAGCAACAACAATATAACATGATGATCAATTCTGATGGACATGGCTCTCTGCAACAAAGAATTGTCTCAAACCAGTTCCAGTTGTTCACTGAAGAAAAAAAAACATATACACCCAGAGAGAGGGATATGAAATATGGACCACAACATAACATTTTCATGCGCTCTATTGAGGTTTGCTTGCATTGTGTTTCCTTTCTCTGATTTTCTTTTTTTTCTTGTAGATAGGATTTTTCTTGCACAACTTGTCAAGTATTTCAACATTATTAACATGTAGTAGACTTCCTGCCATCTAGGGGAGGGGAGGGGACTGGGGGTAAAATTTGTAATGGAAAGCTTTGTAAATATCAGTTCTAGGGAACTACCCATACATATGTGATACAAATAAAAAGCTTTAATAAAAAAATAAGCCCTGATATTAAAACTAAATAAATGAGCCATTGTGTAGTAATTACATAAAATATGAACTACAGCACATTTTTGGTCTGTATATCCTATTGATTACAAATTCATAATTCAAGTGCTAACATGGTTCTTGGCTAAGCTCTTGAATTCACCTGTATGGAATTGGCCCTTATCTTTAATTTTAAGCCCACCAATATCAAAATCAAATTGCAATTCCAAGAAAACATACATTTTGATGAGCTTAAAATTTTCCCTAATTGAATTACTTATTTTTAAGTGGAATTACCATAAAAGACCTTGTCATTTCACTTTAAGTATCTCAGATATCATGAGATCCCTACCTCTACTATCTACGGGTATACAATAGCTGTATCACTTCATGTAAAGTATAGATGTAAAGATTATGTTCTTTGTTAGTTATTTCATTTAAAAAACCACACACACAGAGTTTCATGCATATGTTCTGTCATGAAATTCTAACAAGTTGGGGGCAGATAGGGAGGATTTGAACACACAAACACACACACACACACACACACACAATCAGCCTACTAAGGAATCTCTGTGCCCTGTTCTAGTTGCAAATATTTCCCAGGTTTATGATCATCTTTAGTAGCTTGATCCAAATCAAAGTACTTGAAATACACATCTGTATTTTGACCAAAATGTATACCAAAGACGAGAATAAGAGCTTGGAATAGCTCTTTTTCTCCCCTAAAATATACATTTTTGTTTCTTTGGTAGAGGCACTGATTATCTTTAAACCAATGTGTACCTATGAGCTAGAATAGATCTGCTAGATAACTTATGGAGACCATGACATGCAGCCTTTAGTTGTTCTTTGAATAACAGTTTCTTCTCTATAGCAGTGGTTTTCTTCTCATGAGGGTAAATTATACACTCTTATAAAGCAGAAACAACTCTGGACTGAGTCTGGTTTTTTCATCCCAAGCAACTAACAATGAATTAGTCCCAAAATAAAATGCCAGACAATAACACTCTTTCTTTGAGAGGTCACTAGGAAATGAGAAGAAAAGAGGATTCAAGGAAAAGTGGGTTGGGGGGAAGGAATAGGAGGAGAAGGGAGGAGGAACATAACCAAGGAAAAAGGAGAGAAAAAGATTGACTCTCTACTCCCTACCAAGTCGTTCTGAAAAATCCTGGTTAATTACTGAGCAACATGTGTGAGGCTTTGAACCATCATACATAGTGGTGTATCACTTTGGACACTATGGAATAGGCTCAAAAGCTCTGTGAGCTTAATACCTTAAAATAGCAATGTATTTTAAAGTAATCTCAGCACACCACTGAGAAACTAGACTCATTTTACAGACATTAGCCAATTCATCCTGAAAACATTCCAGTCCTGCATCTAGGAAAAACAGAACATGGAAAGGTTTAGGTATGTCCGAATGTAGAGAAACATACTAAGAACATAATTTTGCCCAGGAGACAATTTAGCTAGAAAATAAATCCCTCACTTGAAATCTAATGCAATTTCAACTACCTAATGTAAAAGCATCACAAGAATATCTTTTAAAAAATGATTGTAAAAATAATAATTTTGTTAATTCACTTTTGTATAAGATTTTGCAGGCTTCAATATATGTTTCCATTATTTCATTTGACCCTTAAAATGGTAGGAAAAATGTCATTATGTTCATTTTACAAGTGTGGTAACATTTTACAAATGCTACATAAATGACAAGAAAATTTTACAAATGAGAAAATTGAGACTCAGAAAAGTAAATAACTTGTCTGAAGGTCACGTGGCTAGCAAGTGATGAAGCCAAGACCAAACAAGAGGTTCCTAATCCTAGAGTTCATTGTTTTACTAACTTTTAAGATACCTTTGGCCCTATTAGTGAAAATATTCAAAAGGAGGGTTCCTATACACTTCCCCCACTCAATCCAGTAATCCCTATTGTTCAGGTGTGCTACCCTTCACCTATAGAAGAGCAAAAGCCAATTCTGGATTCTTTCCCCATAATAAATGCTAATACATGGTTCAGTATAAAAAAAGATCAATGAGAATAACCATAAAATATTTTTTAAGATTCTTTCATTTTCTAAATATATTAATATTTTTCTCCATATAATTGTTCTCTCTCAATATCTCATTCCCACTTTTTTTTCTCTTAGCCTCAATGTTCCATACTATTCATCTTTATTTTTTAAGTGTTAGCAGTCTTTGAGCTAAGTACTTATTATACTCCAGATCCTTCCAGAAAAAAAAGAATATTATCTTGAAATGGGCTAATAAAGTAGAATCAAAATATTTCAACTCTGGTTTTTTTTTCAAAAGAGAGACATAAAAAATATGGAAAGCCAATAGAACCATGATGGATGAAATCTATGACAAATACAATAGAAGTAAGTGTGTAGGCAGGGAATCTATTCTCTTCAGATAGTTCATACATAGTAACTAACAATAGCAGATAAAAAGAAAAGATTGCATATTTAGTTGTTGTTTGGTTATTTCAGTCATAGTTGACTCCTCATGATCCCATTTGGGATTTTCTTGGCAAATACACTGGGGCAGTTTGCTATTTCCTTCTCCAATTTATTTTACAAATGAGAAAACTGAGGTAAATGGAGTTAAGTGACTTGCCCAGGATCACATAATCATTAAGTATCTGAAGATAGATTTGAAATGAAGAAAATGAGTCTTCCAAACTCCAATCCCAGTCCTTTTTACACTGCAGCACCTAGTCACTTCTCTTGCATATTTATATACAAATGTACTCTTTAATCAAAACAGTAACCAGTGACTACTGAGACAAAAGTTTAACTTTATAAACATTCTCTTTTGCATTATCACCAGAAGAGAGGTGACAACAAAATGTACTAGTAGGGGACAAAAGATATTTGGATTAGTGTTCTGTCTCCTAGACTGGATTGTTAGAAATTTGGTCCGTGAGTTCTGGCCTAACTCAGAAACTCTGACTTAGAGAACAATAACAAGTCAACAATAATGTCTTGTCAATAAGAAGAATACTTTAGAGATCACCTAATCTAGCCTCCAAATTCTAATAAAGAAAAAAAATAAGGTTAAATATTAGACTAAATGGAGCTGACTCTCTTAACTTTGAACTTTGTATTCTTTCCATCACACCAACATGCTTTTTTGGCTTGCCTTGAACAAAATATCTTTGGTTCCTTTTTTTTCATTTTTACTAATTATGCTGGTCAAAATATAGGTTATTCATGGTTTTATACCACATGTACTTAAAATCTTGCTGATTTTTATAAAATGAGAATGTAAAATAATTATATAAAATAACTGTACAAATGAAAAAAAGATGATTATATTGCAATAGGACTTAGAGTAACAAGGCCCAAATTCAAATCCAGCTATGCCAGTTCCTACTATGTGACATTAGATTAGTAACAACTTCTCTGATCCTTATTTTCTTCATCTGCAAAATAAAGACAGCAATACTTTTATCGCCTATTTAGGGAGATGTTATATGAATAAATAATATAACTCATGCAAAACATAAATCAGAGGCAGCTATTCAAGTATAAACTATTATTCCACATTTCTTTCCCATCAATGAAGATGTTTTATTTATTTCTATCATACTGATTATTTCACCTTTACACTTGGTTGGCCTTCTCTAAATCAAGTAAAACTGCAAATTTCTGAATTACTAATGATCTTTTAATTGCCAAATCTGATGCCCTTTTCTTAGTCCTCTTCCTTCTTAAACTATTTGATAGAGTTGACAGCTCTTGTCTCCTACAGACTCTCTCTTCTTCCAGCTTTGTAACACTGTTGTCCATCTGTCTGTCCAGGTCTCTGTCTCTGTTCCTATTTGTTTCTGTCTCTTTTTTCTTTATGTTTATGTCTGTCTGTCTCTCTTTGTCTCTACTTCTGTCTCTCTGTCTCCCCCCGCTCCCCACTTCTGTTTGTCTGAACATTCCTTCATCTCTTTTGACAGTTCATCATACCTTGTTATTATAGATACTGTTCAAGGATTTGTCATAGGCTCCCTTCTCTTCTAAGGATTCTCAGTAACATCAACTCCAATGGGTGTAATTATTATCTCTAAGCAGATGACTCACAGATATATACATCTACCCCATTTCTCTTCTGTGTTTTAGTCCTACATCACCTGTCTTCCCCACTTGAATATGAGTTCTTTGTAAATATGTATTTTTTTCATTTTTTTGTATTTGTATCTCCAATGTTTAGCATAGTTCCTGGCACCTAATAAAGTAGTGTTTAATAAATGCTTCTTGATTTTCATTGTAGTTTTATAACTGAGAACTTAATTATATGGCATACTTAGGCATGTTAAAAACTAGGATTATAGATGTGATCTTAGTGATCATTGACTTCATTTTACAGGGATTAAATAACTTGCCTAGGATCACGAAGTTAATAAGTATACGATACATTACATGATCCCAGGTCTCTCTGACTCCAAAATCTGTACACTACCCACTAAATCACATTTCCTTAAATGACTTAAAAAGTATGCTATGGTATGCCACAAATTGAATTCTGTTGCAGAAATTACAGTTACCTTTGTCAATAATTGAAAGTAACACAAAGCTACTTTAAACAAAAATTTGTCACTTATAGAAGGTCAAATTTTTTTTAGGAAACCAAAATTCTCTTTGCTCCGATGTTATAGGAACACTTCTGGAAACAGTAATATGAAGTCATCTGATAAAATTTCAAAAAATACATTGCATGTAGTAGGTAAATTTGCAACTGATTGGATTTTTTGGGGGGAGGGAGGAATGCACAAGATAATTTTAACAGTAGTCAAAACAACCAAAACTAGTGTAAGGAATTTATAGTTCATAATGTGCTTTTATACAGAGGATCTCTTGTGAGGCTAAAAACAATTCTATATCTCTCTTTGATAGATGCAGTTAAATGACTTGTCCGAAGTCATATCACTTAGTAAGTGGCAGAGCTGGGATTAAAAGCAAGCATGCTATAGCATCATTTCCATACCACCAGACTAACTAACTCATAGAAAATATCTTGTTTAGCAATAATAATGCAATTTAATCACCAGAAGCAGAAGAAAGCTACCTTTAATTAATAAAACTGATTTATCTTATGAAATGATATCCCAATTTAAGTGAAAAATTATAGCACATAATGTTCACTGATCATCAATAATTTCCTATGTATCCTGTGCTAAATAAATTTATTTCCATAGTACAAAGTAGTCAACCTGTGATTTGACATCATCCTATTTGTTTTCAGCATTGAATATAAAAAAGTTGTTCAACTTTGCTTTGAGATGGAAGTCTTAATATTATCCTTGCTTTTAGAGTGAAAAATATGAGAACTGTTAGAATATGATAGTTATACCTTTCCCTCAAGATAAGGGAGAGAAACAGAGACAGAGTGAAACAAGAGAGACAAACACAAATAGTAGAAGTGAAAAGCTACTCAAACAGAAAACTCCAATGATAAGTATAAAATAGAGGAAATTACTTACTTACTAAAAAATTACTGAAGACCAATTCACAAGCCCATTGTTCTCATCATTTCTGGCCTTCTGGGCTCCTGACATATCTTTAATGCAACCCAGGATCAGACTAGGAAAAGTACTATAAACCTCAAATCTTTTGCAATTTTAATTACCTAACTATTGGAATTAATGATTTTTCAGGAGAAACTCCATTTACCAGGTTGAATTGAAACTGACATTTCAGAACAACTTTAAGGTTCTAGTTGAAGGAAATGGGGCAGCTATTGGGGAAAAGCCCCGGAGAACAAGAAAACAGAGGAAGGGGCATACTAGAAGCATACAGCTGATTTAAAATATTTTGGGAGGGAGGGTAAGGCAATAGAGGTTAAGTAACTTGCCCAGGATTACTCTACCAAAAAGTATTGTGTCTGAAGCTGAATTTGAATTCAGGTCCTCATGATTTCAGAGCCAGTGCTCTATCAACTGCATCATCTAGCTGCCACCAAAATAATAATGATTAATAATAATAACAGCATTTATATGCTACTTTAAAGTTTGCAAAGCATTTTACATGCTATCCTATCTGATCATCATAAATGAGGTAAGTGCTAATATTATCTTCATTTTACAGATGATGAAACATCCTGAAAAGTTATGATTTAACGAGGTGTCTAAGCAGAATTTGAACTCGGGTTTTCTTCCCAATTCCTCACCTAGTACCCTCTTTACTGCATTATCTGCATATCACAAGAGAAAATACAAAAAAAATTTAAAAGAAATTTTAAAAAAGAAAGAAAATACACTAGTATAAAGTATATTAATGGGAAGGGAAGAGGACCAAAAGCAAAGATTTCTCTAAGTGCTTTTTTTAGTATTGTCCTGTGCCACCCTCCCCCAATTCCTCAATTCAACCTCTGGAATCACTCTAGTTAAGACTTAAATTGGCAGAAGAAAGGAAAAGATAAAGATGGAGAATTATAATGGCAACTTGCATTCTTCCTGCAGCATTTCATCTAGTCACCTTCACTACTAAGGAGCACAAACGTAATCTGATCCTAGCTTCTTATAGAACAGACAAGAAGAGTTTGGAATAGAGAAGGGGTACAATAATAGCACTGAACCTTTTAGAGGAAAAACTTCACAACGTTCATTTTTGTGGCAAATTTACTTTGGAAAAATCAGTTCAATATTTAAGACAGGCAAAAATCAATAGTTTGAACAGTTAAAATTAAGAAGCATTTGAAGAAAATAATTACTATATTGGAAAATACTTTGCAACAAAGACAATTGTGTCCGATTTCCCTGAGGGAAGTGAAGTAATCACAACAAATTTTGCAAGTTTCCTTAAAATAATAATAATGGATTAACTTTAAAAACTTCAGGAATAGTTCAAAAGAAAAATTAAAGAATTAAGAGGACATTTCAAACAATAAGAAGAAAAGTTAGCGTTCTTAAGGAAGAAATCAAGAAGCCTAACAAGATAATACTGGAGAAAAAAACTTCACAGAGATGAACATTAACAGTAGATTGTCTCCCAAATAAAGAAGCAGAGTTAAAAGACAAAAATAAAAGAAACAGAAGAAAAAATAATGGAGCAAAAAAGAAAACTATTGGAATACCCATCCGTGGAGGAAGAGATTTGGTAATTGTAAGGCAGAGTGCAAAAAGGAGAAAGAGGGATCATAAATTCAAAGCATGATATCAAAAAGAATAAGGAAAAAGACAGAGAAGTCTCAGGGCAACCAGACTATATAGTTTAGAATACCTTACCTTACCTCCCAATAAAAAGCATTCTGAAAAATTCTACAGAATCTTTGAAGGAAAAGAATAAAGGAAAGGATGGAAGGAAAACACAACTTCTTCAAAAGTAGCATTATAAATTAATTTCACTAAAATAGAAGAATGGATGGAGGTAGAAGAAGGATTAACTGAAATAAGGAAAAGGCAAAGCAAGCAAAAAGAAAAGAGAATAACAATAAAGTTAAGCCCAAAGATATTGTGATGAAGCAATAACTTAAGAGGTAGGAGAGTTTGGGGGAAGATACTGACTTCAAAATAGTGTAAGGAAAAGAAATGAAACAACCAAAAACTGGTGAAATGTATATTTTTATATGTGAGTACTGGAAGAATATGAAAACTTGAGTGTCCCTGATTGTAAATTAATTAAATCCTCCAAAGGAAAAAAGGGGGGGATAAATGATTAAGAAAACCCAAAACCCAAAAATTCTCTGCAAAGAAGAAATACTGTCCATATACAGACACAGACAAAATAAATAATGGAAGAATAGAATAAAATCTGTTAAGCTTCAAGTGAAGCTAAAAAAGTAAGACTTACAATCATGATCTCAAATGAAGCAGTAAATAAAACCTGAAAGTAAAGCTACATTATGCTTAAATGCAGCAGAAATAATTTTTAAACATTAAATGTATTGCTAAAATGTAACAGTATTAAATGCACCAAATACCATAGTATTATGTTCTTTAAAGAAAAGGTACATGAATTACAAAAAACATCTTGATAATAACACAATTACACTTAAACATTTTAATACTCTTCTCTTGGAGGTAGAAAAATCCATTAAAATGAAAAACCCAAAAGGAAAATATAGAGCTGAATGACTCTGATGACTTGAATAAGCTCAATTTAACTAAAGTATGACTACTTCTTAATGGAAATATTAAAGAATATAAACATTTCTTGGCATTCCTATAGCACTCAAAATCAATCATTTGCTATGGTATAAAGAAATTATCGATAAAAATTTAAAAAGCATGATAAGTACAATTTTATAAACCATACCACAATTAGTTATGCTTAAAGGAATAGTAAATAAGTATAGAAAAGACAGATAACTGTATATTTTAAACACCAAATCATAAAACTAGCAATATATAAAGGAAATATAATGAAAAGCCTAAATGGAAACTAAGTAATGACACTATAAATAATGATTCATTCAAAAAACAAATGATTAAAACTCTAAATAATTGTGTTAAAGATAATGTTAACAATGAAACAACAAACCAAAATTGTAGAAAGTTAATGCATTCCTTGGAGAAAAGTTTCTTTCACTTGTAACTTATATTACCAAATTAAAATGAGAGAATCAATGAACTTGATGTGAACTTATACAGAACAGAAAATATATACATACATACATATATACATATAGATAGATAGTGTGTATCTGTATTTGCTGCCTATTGTTGACATTACCATACCAATATAATAGAAATAACAACACAGCCTAAATTAATTTACACATTTAAGTCAATATCCATCAAATTCCTGGCAAGACATTTAAAAAAATAAAATAATAATAAAGCACATTTGAAAGAATAAATTATCTAAAATTTCAAGAGACAGTATTTAAAAAATCCAAATGGAAGTGCAAAACAATAGTCATTAAGTGACTAAGTTCTGGTTATGAAAAGAAAAACAAAACCAAAAAAAGGTAGGTCATGGAATAAACTATAAAAATGTAAAGAGAAGGAAGGAAGGAAGGAATGGAGGGAGGGAGGAAGGAAGGAATGGAAAGAGGGAGGGAAGAAGGAAGGAAGAAAGGAAGGAAAGAAGGGGGAGGGAGGAAGGAAGGAATAGAGGGAGGAAGGGAGGAAGAAATAGAAGGAGGGGGAAGGGAGGAAGAAAGGGGGGAAAGAAGGAAAAGAGGGAGGGAAAAAGGGAAAAAGGAAAGGAGGAAAAGTAATCAGAATAGTTGTCCAGGGTCTGATAAGCTCAATAAAACGGATTATTGGAAAAAGAGAGTCTTTTTAAACAAAAACTCATGTAAAAACTGAAACTCAGATTAGCAGAAATTTCCTTTAAAGAAGCATCTTACATCATTTGCCACAATAAGCTCAAAATGGACATGAAACCTTAATATGAAATTTCTGCATAGAAAAGAAGAGAAATTAATTTGTATCTTCTGTAACTATGGTTAGGAGAAAAAGCCTTAAACATATAAACCATAGAGAAATTTATGAGAAACAACAATTTGGAAAATATAATATTTAAAAATTTTTGCACAAATAAAATCCACAAATAGAGTATTAAAAACAGTAAAGTGGTAAAAATATTTGCAACAAATATTACTAATAAATTCTGAGATTCAAGATATGTAAGTGTGGGACTTGACTACATAAGACCAAGAATCCTTCTCTAAAAGATTAGTGTATAAAAAGCTCTTTTAAAAAACTCAAACTATAAATGTGCATATAAAAACATGCTTCAAATCACTAATATAAAAATAATCAAATTAAAATAACTTTGAAAATTGACAAAAATGATGAAAGATGAGAAATACTAGTTGAAAAGTCTGTGTGTAAACCCAGTATAAATACTGATATACCACTGACAATGCTTTAAAAAAATTTCAATTCATTCCCAGATGTAACTTCAGTTCAGCATTAGAAAACAATTAGCATAATTAATTTGAAAAACAATAAAGATATCAAAAGATACATTATTCCCTTAGATGTAAAAGACCAAAGCAAAAACCAAAAACCAAAACAAACCAACACTCCCATAATACTCACTTATACTAGAAGCAAACAAACATGAAACATATAAGCAAATAGTTTGAAAAAATCATGGAAATGGCCAACTTTGTTATGATCAAAAAAATATATTTTAAGACACTAGCCAGCATTATTTACAATGGGGAAGGGAAATGTAGAATTTTTTTTAGTATGAATGGGGCAAAGTAAGTTATGGTCCCTTTCTTTCCTTTTCTTCACTAATTATTTCACATGGTTCTAGAAATGCTAGCTGTTAGCAATAAAAAACAACAGAACAAAATAAAAAAATATAACTATCAGCAAAGAAGAGACAAAATTATCTCTATTTTCCTAAATATAATAGAAAGCCACTGGAGTGTATCAAGTAAGAAAGAGACATGGTTAGATCTGTGCTTTGGGATTACTCTGGCAGCTGTGTGGAGGAAAAGGAACAGGATGAGGAAACTGTAGCCTACGGAGCTCAATTTGGCCTGACATATATTTTAATTCAGAATTATGAAAAATCCTCATAAGTTTCTAAGGAAAATTTTAGATTATAACTCACTATGACCAAGTTATATTTGAACTAAGATTGTTTCTTGCATTTTTTAGTGGTTTGCCAACCCCCAGAGGTAGGTATACCACTTGGGATGCTACTGTAATAGTCCAGGGGAAAAGTGATAAAGGTCATATAAGCAGAAAGAAGGGGATGAGCATTATACTGTTGAGGAAACACTGACATGACTTGACAACTGTCTGGAAAAGTGGGGTAAGGAGAGTGTGGTAAGTGAGGAGTTGGTGACAGTATGGTTGTGAACCTTTGTGAGTGGAAAGATGATTAAGTCCTCCACAGTAAGAGGAAAATTCAGAGGGGGAAAATATGAATATTATCAGTAGAAAGGGCTCATGGGGGAGGATGTGAGAAGTGAGACAAAAGTGGTCAATAAAATATTTTAAAGATTACATTTTTATGAAGTGACTTGCCATAAGACAACTAGAAAAAATGAAAGCAACAAACAAAAAATGTCTAATTTCTTGACTATTTACTCTAATTAGCAGGAAATTCTTCTTTCAAATTTTGAGCATTAACAAATGAAGATATCCAAGAAAAGCTCCTTTCTAATGTTCAATAATTTTTGTAAAGGAGAGGCTTAGAATTAGGCCACACAGAATAAAGCTTTATGTATCCCTGAATTTCTATAGCAAAAAGACAAATTTAAAATCTTGAATAAGTCAAGCAGACCAAATGACCAAAGGAGGTGGGGAGAAGGCACTTTCTTAATTTGGAAGAATTAATGCAGATTGTTGTTATTGTTGTTATTGTTATTGCTGTTTTCCCTGTGGTTTGTCATTCTTGTTGGAGGGAATGGGAGAAGAAGGATAAGTAGGATCTGGCCCTATAATTTCACCAGTGTAAGGAACTCTCAGATAGACAATTTCTTCTTATCAATGCAGATTTGTGGCCGCTCTAAAACTTAAAGACTTAAAAATTGTTTGGGGCCCTAAGAAATTAAGTAACTAAGCCAATGTTACAGAACTTTCATGTGTGAGTCATAATTTTAACCCAAGTTTTCTTAACTCTGGGGCTAGCTCTCTATCAACACAGATTTAGTAAATATTAGCAAATATTTAGTAAAGATCTTTCTTGTTGGTTGTTTGGAGACGTTCCTCCAACCTACCCAAATGAACATAACTACTGCATCTATCCATTTAAAATAGCAACTGTTCATTTGCATGTGTGCACTGGCCTGAAGAATGAATTTCAAAACCTTGGAACCACATTCAAACAGGAGGTTTGAACACAGAGCCTGGGATGAATCTAAGAGGGGAGAAATCTGTCTCCTAGTAACCAGGTGCCTGGATTTGCAAACTTCCTTTTCTAGTTATTCATTTTTGTATTAATAATTTGCCTTTTTTGAAACAACAATTAACAAAGCAAGTTCTAGGATATGCTGATGATGCAGGTAAGGAAGATGAAAGCTTCAACATGGTAATATAAATGCAAAACGACTTTCAGGATTAGAAATAACATTCCCATCCTGGGAATGGGTCTGATGCCACAATTATGACAAATCACGAGGAAAAAATTGAAGAATACAATCATTCTAATTCAGTATTATACAGGACACTGAATAAACCAAAGCTCATACCTAGTTATTTTTTTTTATTTGCTTTAGATTAATCATTAAAACTAATACTAATGCTTTCCTCCCTCATTCTCACAAATTGCTATTTTTTAGCGGCTTAAGTACCTTTGCAATTTTACAGCAACTGTTGTAGCCTAGTTATTGTTTTGATTGAGCCTCTGACTTTAGTGGTATAAAAAGGTCCTAATGAAGCATAGCCTATAGGAAAGCAGATTTTTAAAATATATATGTATATTTTAAAAATCTGCTTTCATATATATATATATATATATATATATATATAACCTGCTTTCCTATAGATATAGATATATATAAAGAGTTGCTAAGGGCACTTACTTAGAGGTTAGATGACTGGCCAAGGTTACATAGCCAGTAAATAGCAGGGGAAGGTCTTCCTAACTCCAAGACCAGCTCTTAATCCACTATGCCATATTGTCTTTCTACTAATTATAAGAAATTTAAAGGTCTTTTCATTTGGTAATCAAATATTGTTTTTTTTTTTTTTTTTTTTTTTTTTTGTTTTTTTTTGTTGAGGCAATTGGGGTCAAGTGACTTGCCCAGGGTCACACAGCTAGGAAGTGTCTGAGACCAGATTTGAACTCAGGTCCTCCTGACTTCAGGGCTGGTGCTCTATCCACTATGCCACCTAGCTGCCCCTTGGTCATCAAATATTAAGATAGGACAAACTCAGTATACTGGTAACTGTCACTGATGGCATCTGTTCTATCCTTATTTAATATAGGATATATAGAAAAGACCTTTTAAAAAAAACTCTCATTCTACAACTGCAGCAGCTAAAAGCTCAGAATGAACACTTTACTGGGGGGCACACCCCCCCAACATGGAAACTGAATAAAGCAAAAAAGGTGCAAAGGGCACAGACAGAATTTGACCAAAGGCCCAAGTCAGGCTGTTAGGTGACACATTCATACTGTAAACAATACTCTTTGCTTTGTACCACATTAAGAGAGAAATGTGGTCAAAGCAAGGACTAGCAGTCAATATCTCCTTTGGTTTTTCAGTCTCCAATCCTGTCTTCAGGCAAGTTTTAATGTTTCTGCTCTAGTTTTTACAACTAGAGGTGGAATAACTAAAAAAGAATACTTTCACCCAATTGTTTGGCAGGATTTTTTTGGTCAAGTGAAGGATATTCATTCACTTTGGGGGCCTCATGTTGGAATAAGTGAAAACACAGTTATAGAACTCTAACACCATTAACAGTTAAAACCACAAGTAATAATTAGGCTCCAGACCTATTGGGGGAAAAATCATTCCTTTCACTTTGATGTTTGATTATGTCTTGTCACCTATTTTATAGTGTCTAAAACTGAATCAAAAACTCCTACTGTATAGCCCATATGTATTTTATAAATTACTTTTTGATGCATCCTGTCTAAGATACAGGAAATAAAATGTTATTCCTAACATTTTAGAGATCTAGAAATAATGTAGGAGAACAATATACTGAATCTGATATCCCCCCACACACACACATGTATGAACCATTGCATCACCTCAAGGAGACAGCATGGAAGGAAGGAGGGAAGGAGTATTTGGAGTCAGACAGTGGAGGTGCATGGCAAAGGTCTTTCAGAGAATAGCCTTGCCCAGATCACATGTGCTGGGCCAAATGCGTTCAACAGTCTCAAGAGCTCTGCTATATTTACTTGCCAGCTGGTTCCACTCATTTTTCTTCATTTTTCATATTATGATTGCAATAAATAATTAATTCACAGCTTTGTAACTTGCTGACAAATATAAATGCAGCAGTGTCACTACTTTTTTAAACAATGATTGTTGTTTTTAAAAAGGGTTATGTGAAAAGTTGGGTTTTTTTTTGTTTTTTTAAGCAGGCTAAATTATCAAGGTCATCAGTTAAAAATAAAAATATAAGACCTTATCTATAAACATTTTATGGGCAAGACCTAAGTGCTGAAGAGAATCTTTTACTAATTAATCACATTTTAGCTTTATATTGCTCTTTATAATTTATACAGTATTTGTTCATAGTTTCTGGAGCCAAAAAGCCCAAATGTTATTATCTTCATTCTGTAGATCAGAAAACTAAGACTCAATGAATTTAAATAACTCAGCCATAGGTACACATGAATTGAAAATAAAACAAAATAAATAAAATACCAAACACAAATCAATTCCTGATGATGTTCCTAGGCATATAAAATGCTTTTAGACTTACTTTCAAAGGAGTCTAGGAGTTCTGGCGTACCATCAAAAACCTTATCAGGCCAATAGATCCACTAGTCACTTATTGATGGTAATGATTTCCCTTAAAAAAAATCCACAAATTTTGGAAGCTCACAGTAAGTTGAAATGGAGAAAAATGAGTATGGTGAACAGAAGCTGTAAAGGAGTCAAATTTGTAACATGCTATTATATACTTGTTTTTGCTTCAAGATTCTCTGAATGAGTTTAATAGTTATTCTATGAAATAAATACATGTTCACTGATATCTGGAACAAGGTATCTTTCAGTTATTATCTACTTATTTCAATTTAGATTTTAATATTTTCGAGACTTGTTGTCCTCAAAGTGTAGACTATCAATAGTCCCCTGATTATCAAAATCCTCCAAATGACTTACTTAAAATCCTAGGGTAAGATGCTCTGGTAATTCCTGTGTAGTCTAAGAAATGAGAACAATGAATGGGTCTTTGCCCATGGATTCTAGCTCTTATGTATACCTTAACATTTTCTCCATTACTTTGGAGGCCACATGGATAAAAAAAAAAAAAAGAAATGAATCTCAGTCATACCTGGGAGGAAAGAACATTGGATTTGGAAGCAGTAGTTCTGACCTCTAATACCAGTCTTACCAGTGACTAGTTTCATAACTTGAACAAGTTACTTTAAATTGCTAGATCTCACTTTTCCCACCTCTAAAATGAGTAGTTTGAAGTAAATAAGGGATTTTTAACCTTTTATTTTGTCACAGACACCACTGAGAGCCTGGTGACGCCTATGGATTTCTCAGAATAATTCTTTAAAAAAAAACAGGTCACAAGATAAAACAAATTAGCTTAAAATACCATTATCAAAATATTCTAAAAACCAATTACTAGAGCACCAGTTAAGAAATCTTTGGTTTAGATAATCTCTCAAGTTCCTTCTGGATTCAATGCCTATGATTCTAAAAAGAAGAATTATTTGTTCTGAGTTTTCTTTTGGAAAATCACAAACCATTGCCTGAAAGCACCAAGCAGAAAAACACTCAGCTTGGCTAAGAAGATAGTTATGCATTAGACCCTTTTTGTTCTGGGTTCTTTACCAAGGTGAAGGTGGCCACCCTTGAGAAAAAAGAAAAGGAAGCACTAAGAGGCAGAATTTAAGGAATATATCTGATGTAGATTGATGAGGGAAGTGATGTCAGGAATTCAACCTCCTTATCTTTTTCTTTTTGCCAGGAGCCCACCAGCATCTACACTTGAATATATATGCATATATATAATATACATAGATATGTATATAGATAGATAGATATGTATATATACAGATATACAAATATATGTATATATACATATTTTGCTTTCCCTCTCCTTAATGCAAAAATGACAGGTTCAAATAGACGAGAGTAAAGGTGGGCCAAAAGGGAATATCCTTAGAATTTCTTCTTCAGCGGAAATGGAAGTTGGTGATCTCTCAGATAGGTTTGCTTTCATTGAAAAATACTGGTCTAAGAATAACCAATTTGGTTTTATCTGGGGTAAATCAACTTATTTCAGAAATAAATGCCCTTTCCTTTAAAAGAAAATGAAATTAAGGAACCAAAAAAAATCCAAAGTTTTAAAAAAATTATATTTCCTGATTTAGTGAATAGACAAGTTCCTGTGATCATGATTTTGATAGAAGACCAAAAACCTAGGTATCAGATGACTTAAACTCAAACTGATAAGTTAGGTTAAGGTTCCCCTAGTAGCTGCTTCCTTCCCTGTCCATCTACAACATTACTTGTGAACAATTCTGAACTAATGAAAGTCTGCTGTTGGGACTAAATCTTGATTATGCATAGATATGATGTTCTATATTAAGTGATTTGTCATCATAATATAATAGATAAAAATCACCCTGGTTTGGCAGTGGTGAAAAGATGGCAAGATTCAGAGTTAAGGGATATGAGTTTGAATCCTGAATATATCATTCACCAAGTAAGTGAATGGGTATCAATTAGCTTCTCAGGAGAGGAGGGTGGACTAGCTGATCTCTGAGGTCTCTTTCAGCTCTAAGTTTTCCTATTATTATTTCTGTGCAGATGCACAAACAGGTGGGCATTCTCAGAACCCAGGACATCTGCCTTGGAAAGGCACCTACACACATTCTGCCAGAAAGCCTGCAAGGCAGAAGCAAATGGAGCCAGGTTTTCCTTGGACCTTTTACAGCTGCTACAAACATCAAGCCTCATGGAACAAGAAAGTTCCTGCTCTGACCTGCACAGGCTCAGGAGTGAGCTGGACAACATGCTGCATGCGCTCACTGTGATGATGCCTGGACTCCTCCTCATAGATCACATCTCGTTCATGCTGGGGAAGGTTCAGGAAGCGGCGGATGGTGCACAGGTTTTCCCACAGGGTGCGGTTTTCTGGGCTTGGGTTTTCCTTCCAGCGGAGTAGTTCACATAACCAGCCCTAGAAAGAGAAGGTCGCAAGAGATGACTCCTTGGATAAATTGAGCAGATAAGTTCTTGACAAGTTCTACTCAAGCATTTCTGAAGTCTTTCCCTCTACAGGTATAGAGAATTCATGCTATACCTGGAGCTCTCTGAAAACTCCAAATCACAGTTGCTCATGGAACAATATTTTAATTATTTTCCTATACATCCTATAGAACTTAAGAAACTGAAAAAACTGGATAACATTAGAAAAAGGGCACTCAAAAGATTCCCATGATGAACTACAGTGCAAAAATACATCAAAACTAGTTGACCTTTCAACCAAGAGAGAGGAGAAAACCAAATTTGAACTTCAAAAAGGCAAGTTCTAAGAAAAAAGATACAACCAAATATAAAGAATACTAAGAGGAATAGAGTCTTCTTATAATTGTCAAGAACACCATAAAATGAAAAATTTCATTTAAAAATGGACTTAATAGCAAAATAATTTTCAGTAACTGTCTTTTTTTTTTATTTTGATGATCATGGTCCAGTTGTCAGTGATGTCAGAGCCAAGTGATACCTTTCTGTAAAGATCATGACTACAAGAGGAAGGCCAAGGTTTTCTCTCCTGCTTTGGTTTGGATGTTCTCTGTCTATTGCAACTGCAAGAGAAAGGAAGAGAGTGCAATGCAAATAATGATGGATTACATGAAAATAATAGAGAGGATGCTGTCAACATCGCTTACTGACTCATGTCAAAATATTTTACCTAGTAGCTTTCTAGCCCATCATTTCCAAGCTATAGAATCAAGAAATGTCCTTGTTGTTCTTGCTTTTCCAAAATAATAAAGCTTACAATTACCTTAGTAATCATGAAGTTCATATTAACTTTTAAAAAAAAAATCCATCCCATAACTTATAAGCCTATGAAAGCTCATGACATGCATTATAAAAACCCCATATAATATCATAAGCTGTTGTTTGTCTAACTCTCCACTGTGTCTTCTGCCTTTACCCAAAAAAAAGGCAAGATTTGATTATCTCCGCTGCATCAGCCAAGACAGCAACACCAGCTGTTCTCATTGTGCAGCCTCTTCCTCATGGCCTACATGTTAATAACCTGATCATTCCATTTTCTCCTTCAACTGCCGGCTGCAGCACAGCGAAGAGACAAAAACCCAGGCCCATCTGCAGCAGCTGTAGGCACTGAACTGTGAAGCCACTGGGGATTTATAAACTAATCTGTAACACAACACTGCCTTGTTTTTACAAGTGAGAGGCCACATTTGCGCAGACCTGATCTTTTCTTGCAGTAAACTGGGAGCTGAGGGTGGTGAGAGGGTGAGGAAGAATGAAAAGGAGATATCTGATCATTTGCTTGGAATTTTTCACCCCCAAATATTTTCAAACATAAATTGGCTAACCCCAAAGTTGGGTGCTGACTGGCTTTTGAGAAACATTAAATGTTCACTAAAGTGTGTGTGTTTGTATGTGTATACACACATATATACACATACATACATATAAATATATGCACACATATATGCATATATACACATATAAATGCATAATATTTACGTGTGTTTACTATACATATACATTCATATATACATAAATGTATATTTGATGTGTGTATGTACTCATATGTGTGTATGTGAATACATATATACATAGGCAGAGATGTTGTACATTTATATGTATGTTGATAATTTAGAACTCTACAATTTTTGTCCCTTCCAAAACAATCTCTTAGTCCCAAAATGTTTTCTCAGGGGCTTCTTCATACAAAGGAAGGAATTTCTGAAATGAAAAATTAAACCATCTGTGGAAAAAAAAATCAGCTCCTTTTCTCTATCTTTTCACAGATCTGAATAAGTCTCCGACTGAACTCTTTCAAATGTTTCAAACAGGTATGTTTAACATCTCCCAGGGGATGCTGGAGCATGAAGACCAATCATTTAACAGAAAATAAAAACAAAAACCTACATCTGTTAAAGCATGAAATTCTGAAAGGCCCAGACCTTAAGGAAGAAAGCACCTGCTGTTCGGTTTGAGGCATGAATTGCATTGTGGGAAGCCTCAGCTTGAAATGAGACAGGTGACAGCTGAGTGGTATCTCCACTTATGAAACTTGGAATGTCTCACACAACAGTCATTGCGGCGTTTGATTTATATGCACTGCTATAATCTGCACTCATTACGCTCACTTAGAACAACACTACAGGCCTCATTATGGACTGTGTGCTCTCTGCCATTAGTCTTGAAGAAGTATAGTGCTCAATTTGCCCAGCAACATGCAAGGTCCTGACCTTGAAGCTATTAGGGAGCAGATTAGACACAAGTGTGACCATGTGTGCAGACATAAGCAAACCAAATTAATTTCTGGCACAAGGCAGGATCAGACAAGACCCTGTCCTTAGCACACCAGAGAACTTTCCCAATTCCCGAATGGTACTTAGCTAATGGCATGTTTAGGAGAACTCGGTTTTGAAGGTGAAGCCCATTCGTGGTATTTAGAGGGTTATTAATCTAGTTTCCCCACAAAGTATTTGCTTGGCTGATCAGATTAAGGGATCTAGCCTTCAACAGCACACCCCCACCACAGCAGGCCCCAAGAAATCTGTGATACTTCACAGCCTCAGACATATTGCACCATGTGTACCCAGCTGCTACAATAATTAGCTTATGAATGTATCAGCTGGTTCTGTGATTTTTATAAATAATAACTAACCTACAGAGCAGAAAGATTTTCATGAGCCTAATATTAGCAAGAGATTGCAAGGTGGTCCTAACTCTAACTTGTCATTCTACTAAATGCCCGGTTTACATTGCCCTGTTTTATACTACTGGGGCTCCCTTTGATGCCATTTAGAAATATTTATTTTGTATCTGAAACAGCAATTTATTTTTGTCACTTTTCTTCATGACAGCCATTATTTATTTCCTGCTTCTTCTGATGTACCCTTTTCACTCTGGATTCTTCTCTTTATCTTCAGCAAACTTATCCATTTACCTCTTTTCCCATCCCTCCCTCCAGTGACTCACCCCACTCATTTGAGATGCTTATCTGTCTTATACACAGTGTCTATTATTATCTGGCACAGTGGTTAATGTGTGTGTGTGTGGAAATGCCAATACTGTTGCTCTACCAAAAAACAATACCTTTATAATAGTTTGTAAACCTTTTTTTTTTTTGAAAAAAATGAAGTCTCCTGAATTGGGTTGGAGATTTTCCCCCTTTTTTTCATTTATATAATCTTTGCATGCCATCCAAGAAAGTTTTGCAGGATCAGGCAAAAAAAAAAGTGTAAATGTCAAATAAAACAGTGACAGATGACAGAATTCTCTATTGAATAGCACTGTTTCTGTCGTGCATGTTCAATGGGAACTCATGAATTATTAATAAACAAATCTCCTTTTTCTGTTAAAAATCTCAAGTAGTTTTTGTTGTTGTTGTTGATCTCTGTGTGTTTTGCAGAACATTCCAGGAGAATTATTTTTCCTGTCAGAATTGCTGACGCAGAAGTTCATCCAGTGTCCATTGGGTTGGCCAGCCTGATTGGCCTTTCCCCATAGGCTTGATCTGTGCAAATGTTTGCAATGCTTTCTTCTCTATTTTGGCTAGTTTTGCATTATGACCAAAGGTGAACTATATATTACATGTGGTCACCTAATTTCCTAATACTATTTTTCTTTCAGACAAGAAAATAAACACACTTCTGAATGTTTAATAAATGGTGAGTCCTCAAAGCAGCACCCTACCTTTTCAATAGAAATCTGGTTTTTGGAATATTCATAGAACATAGGGATCCATGGAACTTTGGATCATCCAGTAGATACCAAACCATCTCCTCCAAACCCTGACATTTTAAGATTAAGAGAAAATTGGCATCAAGGAAAATTAAGAGATTTGTCCAAAACTGTATAAAGATAACATCGAAAGAACATTAGGTATGCAGTCAGAAGGCCTGGGTTCAAATTCCACCTGTGGTAATTTAGGTAATTAATCAATTAAAAAGAATTTATAAAACACCTACTATGTTTCAGGTACTGCTAGTCATTAGAAATACCAAAAAAAAAAAATGTAAAACAATCTTTGCTTTCAGGAACCTTACATTTTATTGTGATTAATGACAAGGAGGAGGGAAGAGTTAATGAATATGTGCAAAATAAATTCAAGGTCCTTTAGGAAAAGAAGATATTAGCAGGTGAGGAAATCAGCAAAGGATTTTTAAAGAAATGAGTATTTGAACTGAGTCTTTAAGATAAAGTAAGGGATTCTATAAGACAGAGATGAAAATGTTAGAGATATAGGGAATGGCCACTGGTAAAGGAAAGTAAAAGAAGCACATGAAGAATAGTAAGATGTCCAGTTTATCTGGATTGTAGAGCACAAAACGAAGAATAACATATAATAAAGCTAATAGGATAAGGGTAAGTTGTAAAGGTGATTAATAGCCAAACAGTGGGGTTTACAATTTATACTAGAGACCTTTAACAAAGTCACAGGAATTTATTGAGCCATATTGCATCTATTAGACAAGTCACAGAAACTCTGGAAGACTCAGTTTCCTCTTTAAAATGAATGAGTTACAATAGATTATCTTTCAAGTATTTTTTAGCTCTAAAATCTGTGAAACTAAGCAGAAGAGCTAGGATTCCAACCCAGGACTTTGAACTCCCAAGCTACAATGCTGAACCATTAACTCTAAAGTCCTTATTACCCAAAAGGAAACAAAGCATACAAAAGTGAAGCACAGCAGGGCTTACTCTACAGCAACACATATTAGGGACCAGCAAAATGATCACAATTAAAACTTAATTGTACTTCCAAAATCTGAAATTTTACAAAAACAAAGATCCTGCTTTACTTCTAGTTCTAAATGCATTAACAGTACCCAAATATTCAATTCATAAGTGAAGAATATCTATTATATTTCATTTGCAGCATTTTATCCTCTTAAATATATCTACTACCTTCTAAAGAAAACAACATATTTTCAAATACTACAATTTAGTACACATTTATACTATTAATGTTTGTTTGCTAATGTGTTCCACATACAAATATATGCAAATATATGCATTTGTTCATTTGCAATATGCAAATATGCTATATATAACTACATTTTAGTTAGTATATACAGATAAACTATAGGTATATCTATTTGCATATATGCTCTTATATGTCAAATATTTATATATAGAATATAGGATATATAAATGATAGGTATAGGTGTGTGCATATAAATATGCAGAATTCATTCAATATATATATATATGTATGTATATATTTACACTAGCTATATGTTATGTATATGTAAATTATATACAAAATATATGCTAAAAACAAGGCAATTTGGGAAGGAGGAAACTAGCAATTGGGGAGATCAGGAAAGACTTCATGCAGAAAGATAATGTTTGATCTATTTCTTAAAAGTGATTCTGGAAGGCAGAAGTAATGAAGGAGTACATAAATGCTTGTTCAGTACATGTTGATATCCTGTTACTGGTTGTTGAAGATTCACAGCAGACTGAGAACTATAATGGTAATACTACCTGTTCTTCATTTTCTAAGTGTTCATGATCTAAAACATATATACTGCAAATAACAAATACATTATATTTTTTAAAGTTTTTTATTTATTTTTGTTGTATTTTCTTTTCCTTTACTTTTTGCCACTATTTATTTGGTGGACTTTAAGAAAAAAAAATCTTGTTTATACTAAAAATGAATGAGAATGGACAATTATTAGACAGAAGACTAACAGAAGAAAATAAGAATAACATGAGGGTAATTGATCTAATATGGAATGGTTTTAAAAGCAGTATTAAACTCAAAAAATGAGATGGTTAACAATAAGGAAATATGAAATATGACACTTGACTAGGTCTATGAGACACAGCAAGAAATACAATAGGATAGACAAGATTTTTTAAAATGTATTTAAAGGTTTTAAGAGAAGGTTCTCTGATTTGAGAGTCTCTCAAAGCCTCAGAATCGTCATTGAGAAAACAGTGATAAAATTATTTTTCCTTCAAAAGAAAAATCTACTTCAGAATTGTAAAAAGATGAAAAAAAACTGATAATGGAGAGTATGCCTACCAGTGGCATAATCTCTATGAAAGTAGATATGATATGGAATGTATGTATGGAAAATCAAGAATGACTACCAATTAAGTTGTTAGGAGCAAAACTTAAATGTTAAAATACTTGAGTTTCACTGGTTTATAGCAGGAAGTCACATAAAGACTATTAGGAAAAGTGAATGACTGAGCAGTTGCCAGAAAAAAAAAAACTGAGGAGGATCTTGTATAGAATAAAGATCATTGAATCTGGAGTCAGATGAACAGGGCTCAGCTCCCAATTCTTACTCATAGTGTGACCTTGGATAAGTAAATAATTTGGACAAGTTTTACCTCTTTAGGTAAAATTTGTAAAATGAGTGAATTACACTAGATCTCTATGATCCCATCCTAATTCTATGATCCAGTGATTGTAGAAAATAAAATCCTTGGGTATAGAGGGCCTGGAAAAAATATTAATCATTTTTTCTTGTTTTTAATAGGGACACACACACATATACACGAGTTGGAGTAGATAACTTTTATATAAAAGTAAGGAGAAAAATACTAAAGAAAAAAAGTTGGGAATATAATTACCATTGATGTAAAATATAAACTATATGTATACATATATATATATTATAATATAATATATATATATAAATACATTATATAAATATATAGTAGACAAGAATTTATATAGTATTTTAAGATTTGCCAAATGGTGTATAAATATTGTGTTTTATTCTCACAATCACCCTTAGAGGTAAGTGTTAATATAATCCCCATCTATAAAATGGGAACTGAGGTCAAGAGAAAGTAAATGATATACCCAGGCTCACACAGTTGCTGAATGTCCAAGTCGGGACACAAACTCAGGTCTTCCTGACTTGAGAATCAATGTTTCATCCATTACATCATCTAGCTGCCTTTATAAACACACATAACTATATACATATGTACAACATATACATACACAGGAAGCAGAAATAAATGTATCAGACTGATCCCAAGTTCAAACTCAAATTTCTAAGAGATAGAGAACAATGGAAAAATGATAAGTGGAAGTTAAGGCTCTGTGACACATCCTGGCCAAGTGCCCCTTAGCACATTTTATTTTATTGTCTTATTATTAGTCCCTTTGAGCCCTTTCCTTTGTCTGTAAACTTGTGATATTAGTACTTGAGTATTTTTTATTTTCTCTTACTGCATTGATCTTTAATATGAAAGCATTTTGTAAATTGTTGGGATACATGTGCATGTGTGTGGACAGATTCAATCCAGGTCTAAGATTTCATGAGTTACAGAACTACTGAAGTGGAAAACTCTTTTCATCCACAGAAATCAGCAGTTCCTCTGTGACTCAAGTTCTTAAAATTTGACTAGGGTCAGATGGCCTGCTCTTGGTCACACAGCCATTATGTATCAGAAGGAAAACACAAAATAAGGTCTTCCTGGTTCCATGTTCACCTCTCTATCCATGACACCACACTGTCTACTCATATAAATCTAAACTATTATTATTAGAATTCAAAAAGCCAGCATTCCACAAAGGTAAACAGCCATGTCCCAATTACACATGAGACATCAAAGATGCATATCATGTCTTTACTTCAAACAAACCAAATATAGGATTAAATTGGCTTAATTTCTTTGATGGATCTTTAGCTCCACAGCAGCAAGATCTACAATTTATTCATGCCAGCACCCAATTGCTCTACACACAGTAGGCACATTGTAATTTTCTGTTGAATTTGTTGGCTGAATACAATTAAGTATAAAAATCACAAATGTAATTTTTCCTTAACTGATATTCTCTAGGAACTGCAGTGAATGAATGAGTAGGCAAATGAACAGTTCTGAGGAAGAATGATTCAAGACTCCTTACAACATTGATATAAAGGCCATTTCCTCACCCACATCTTCAATGCAGAAAATGTCAGCATATGTAACCAAAAAGAAATGTTTTATGGGTGCCTCAAAAGAAAAAAAAAAACAGATTATTAACCACAGACAGATCACTTTCTAAATGGAAGCACGCAAAGTCTTAAACAAACTTTTGTAACTGTGAAAGGATTTTTCTTCAGATGGTTGTGACTCTTCTGAAGTGTGAAATGAGCCAGATAATATTCAACTCTTGTTTCTCAGTCACCGAATTCTCTTTTCATGAATCCAATAAGTGTCTATTAAAATAAATAAACCCCCTAATGATTCAAGATAACCTAATCAAGTAAGATGAAATGGAAAAAAGGCTAACTACAAGGGAGAGTTGTCAAGGACTTCAATGAATTCTTGACAAGGAGGTCATCTAAATCTCATAAAAAAATTTATACTAAGCATTTTGTTACAGTTCAAGGCTAATTATTTTACACCTTGAATGATCTGCTTCTTCTTATTTTTCAAAACCATATATAAAGTTCTAACTCGTGTTTTCACGGGAACCAATTTTCTGCTGTCCCTTCTGTTATCTTTAGATCTTGGTATACCCATTATATCTTTCACAGTTGAACATTTAATTGGCTATGCTTGTAAAGACTGTGTATGTAATTGAGGGTAATGGGGATTTTATTTAAGAATACTACAGTTTTTGGTGACTGAAGGGGCATAGAGCTTAAGGCAAGCAGGATCTCACAACAGCTTTTTTTTTCCCCCTTTGGATAATACGGAAAAGAATAGCTGAATTGTATTATGTAAAGAAGAGGGACTTCCCTAATTTTGTTTCCTCACTTAAGCTCAGGAAGGTTTTTTTGTTGGAATTTCTCTAGTGTAGGAATTACTCAGTGTGAAGACTCTACATATGCATATAAACCACATGTCAATAATTTGCAAATCCACTTCTGCCTAAGTCACAAATTGACTGTGTGATTCCTAGTAAGATGCTGAGGTTCTCAGAGCTCTAGGCAACTCTGAGTGCAGAGCTCCAGAGAAGGTACTGATCTGCACTGATAGAGGGAACTGGCTAAGCAGGGAGCTCCCAGTGCCAATGAAATCACAGATCCAGTATGTACCTGTACTTCTAATGATAACTGTTTAATATTAGAAAGACACTGAAATGATAAATAGCTTGTGAGTGTGAATCGGTATCAACCCTTCCCAACTCCAATGACAGCCTCTTTCTTCTATTCCGTGTTGCCTCTCCACAGTAGAAGAGTTAAGGTCAAAGATATTTTTTTTAATTGAAGGAGAAAAACAGCCCCCAAAGAAAACAAACGAAAAGTCATTACTCCAATCCTAACTTTGTGTATCAGTGATAAAGTCCCTTATGTCATAGGAACTTTTTTTCTTCAATAAAGAGAAGAGGCAACTTTAGGAACCAAGGGATCCTCAAGTCCAAGTTGCAAAAGATATATTAAAAGAAAATGTTAATAAAGATGACAACATAAACAAATTAGAAGAGAATGCAAGAAATTTCTTTTTAGATAAATGGATAAGAAAAGAGTTCATGATCAAATAAGAAAAAGAGCACCTCAGAAAATAAAATGAACAGTTTTAATTGCATGAAATTTAAAAGTTTTTGCACAAACAAAATTAGTTCAATTTAAACTAGAAGACAAATAGGTACTCTGCTGTAGTTTCTCTGCTATACAAGACAAAAAAGAATCAAATTTTGAGAATAAGAGTTATTTCCTAGTGGACATATGGCTAAAGAATATGAACATATATTTTTCAAAGGAAGAAACAAGCTATCAACAAACATGGAAAAAAATCCTAATAATTAGATAAATATAAATAACTAAGTCTGAGGTTCTACCTTACACTTACCAAATTGGCAAAGATGACAAAAAAGTAAAAATACCAATTGCTGGAAAGGTTGTAGAAAAACAGGCACATTGACTCTATTGGCAGAGCAGTGGAATGATACAGACACTTTGGGAAAGTGGGAAGAGGAAGGGAATAAACATTTATTAAGCAACTACTATGCACTGAACACTTTTCTCTCATTTGAACCTCACAATAATTTTATGAAAGAAGTGCTATAATCCTCATTTTACTGTTGAAGAAACTGAGGTAAATAAAGGCTAAGTGACTTGCATGATTTCCATAGCTAACCAGTGTTTAGGCTGGGTTTGAATTCAAGTCGTCTTGACTCCAAGAGCTGTAGCACTCTATTGTGACACTTAGTTGTCTGCCCTCTGAAAAACAATTTAAAATTAGACTTCAAAAATCCCTATGCTGTGCATGCTTCTTTTTTAACTCACTTTTACTGCTAGTAAGCCTGTACATCAAATAGATTAAAGAAAGAAAAAAAATATGTACCAAAATACTTATAGCAGTTCTTTTTGTAGGAGCAAAGTACTAGAAACTAAGGGAATAGCAATTTATTGAGAAAATGTTAAAATTGTTCTATCTGACTTTGTGACCCTATTTGTGGATTTATTTTATTTTATTTTATTTATTTTTGCTGAGGCAATTGTGGTTAAGTGACTTGCCCAGGGTCACACAGCTAGGGCATGTTAAGTGTCTGAGATCAGATTTGAACTCAGGTCTTCCTGACTTCCAGGACTTCCTGACTAGAGCTGGTGCTCTATCCACTGCACCACCTAGCTGCCCCATGGATTTATTTTCTTTTTGAATAATATTTTATTTTTCCCAACTATATGTAAAAACAGTTTTTAATATTTATTTAAAAATTTTTTGAATTCCAAATTCTTTCCCTCCATCCCTCTCCTGCTCCTTCCCTGATACAGTAAACAATTTGATATAGGTTATACATGTGCACTCATGCAAAGCATATTTCCATGTTAGTCATGTTGTGAAAAAAGCATACCAAAATATGAAAAAAATGAAGAAAATTAAAAATAGCATGCTTTGATCTGCATTCAAATTCCACCCCCTCCTTTCTCTGGAGGTGAACAGATTTTTGTCATGAGTTGTTTGGAATTATCTTGTATCATTGAATTGCTGAGCATAGCTAAATCAATCAAGGTTGATCACTGTATAATATATCTGTTACTATGTACATTGTTCTCCTAATTCTTCTCAGTTCACTTTGTATCCATTCGTGTAGGTCTTTCTAGGTTTTTCTCAAATCACACTGCTCATCTTTTCTTGTAGCACAATAACATTCCATTACAATTATATACTACAATTTGTTTAATTGATAGATGTCTCTTCGATTTCCAATTCTCTGCTACCACAAAAAAAGTTGCTATAAATATTTTTGAATAATAGGGTCTTTTACTTTTTTAAAAAGTCTCTTGGGGATAGAGATCTAGTAATGGTATGGGGGGGGGTTCACACATGTGCACAGATTTATAGTCCTTTGGGAATAGTTCCAAATTGTTCTCCAGAACAGATAGATGAATTCACGATTCTACCAACAGTGTATCAGGGTCCTAATCTGATATCCCCTCCAATATTTATCATTTTCCCTTTCTATCATAGTAGCCAATATGATAAGTATGGGGTTGAACCTTGGAATTGTTTTTGTACATCTCTAATCAATAGTGATTTAGAACATTTTTATATTACTATAGTTAGCTTGCATTCTTTTGTCTGGAAAAACCTTTATATCTCTTAATCATTGATCAGTTGGGGAATTGCTTGTGTTCTTATGAATTTGAGTCAATTTGAGAAAATAAATGTTTTCCCAGTTTTCTGCTTTCCTTCTAATCTTGGTTGCAGTGTGTGTGTGTACGCACGTGCATGCAAACCTGGGCACATGCAAAGTCTCTGTAATTTAATATAATCTCTTATTTAGCCATAAATTCTTCCCTTCTCTATAGGTCTGACAGGTAATCTATTTCTTGCTATCCTAATCTGTTTAGGATATCACCTTTCATGTATCTGTTTAAACCTTATCTTGGTGTATGGTTTGAAATATTGTTCTCTGCCTAATTTCTGTAATATTGCTTTCCAGTTTTCCCAAGCAGTTTTTGTCAGATATTGAGTTCTTTACCCAAAACCTTGGATCTTTGGATTTATCAAACACTAAATTATTACAATCATTTACAATTATGTATTATATATCTAATGTATTCCATTAATCTATCACTCTAATGCTTAACCAATAACAAATTGTTCTGATGGTTATCACTTTATAAAAGAACTGGTACAACTCATTTGGGGTTTTCTTGGCAAAGATACTGGAGTAGTTTTCTATTTCCTTCTCCAGGCCATTTTGTGATGAGGAAACAGAGGTAAATAGGATTAAGTAATTTGCTTAGGGTCACATAGCTAGTAAGTGTCTGAGGCCAGATTTGAACTCATGAAGCTAAGTCTTACTGACTCCAGGCCCAGCATTCTATCCACTACACCACCTAGCAACAAATTATGGTAAAGTATATGAATATTAATGCAATGGGATAATTACAGAGGAATCTGAAAAAACTGAATGATTTAATGCAGAGTGAAATGAGTGTGACCTGAACAATAATTTATACAATGACAAAAACACTATAACAGAGAAACAATTTTAAAAGATTTGATAACTATTATCAATGTAATGCAATAATAGGCAGTTACATTTTTAGAAGACTAATGAGGAAGCATGCTAACACATCTTTAATGGAGAAATGATGACTTAAGATGCAGAATAAGACAATTTTTTTATAAAGATAATATGTATATTTGTTACAAAGGCTTTGTTTTCTTTTTGTTGTTCTTTTCTAATGCAAGTGAGTATAAGTGGATAAGAAATGATTGGGTTGGGCAATGAGAAATAGAATCATTGAAGCATTTTTTAAAAATGCAGATAAAATAAAAATAATGAAGGCACTAACACTGAGGACAGTTTTGAAAATTGTAGATTTAACTTTATATAATATATATATATATATATACACACATGTGTATGTATATTATTATAATATATACCCATATATTATGTGTGTGTGTGTAAAAGCAAAGAAGGAGTATATAGTAGAAACTCAAAATTTAAGTATAAATGTTCTGTTACTATTGTATTGTATTGTAAACAACAATTTTATTTGATGTTGATTAAGTTCAGAATTAAAATATGTTTTAAACAAAGAAAATATTAGAATAAGCAGTAGTGGGTTATATGCCAAAGTAGTACAAAGTATTTGGTCTAAAACAAGTTTCATTCCCAAATCTTTCATCAGTGTAACTTCATTGGCTTTAATTTCACAAGCTTGTTAGCTCTTTAAATCATGACTCAAAAAATGGTATATAACATTTTGGACCGCAACAAAGGGCAAATAATCACAAAACAGAAGGGACAGAGTCAAAGAAATGTGAAATTGAAATATTTAAAGGGATATATGTGTGTATAGCCAGTACATATCTATGAGTAGGTGAAAGCAGTGGTTTGCAACCTGTGTTTTTAAAAATGCATTTGATCTCTGTCATTCATCTTCATTAACAACTAATTAGGTACTTCCACAAAGGATTGTTTAAGGCTATGAAACATTCCCATTATTAATTAAGGGAATGAGGATAGGGGAACCCAACTAAAATACCATGAAGGTTGAGACCCAAAGTGAGACAGAGAGAGCTTAATTTAGCATACTACATATCACAATTTCATGTATCAATTCTACCTCTTGGTACAAAATATCCTTACATTTTTTCTTGGGGAGTAAGGTTGGTGGAAGGGAAAGAGATAAAGAAAAGACCTTAAAATTCCAAATGACAAATTCTGAGTGTAAGTAATATTGCTTATAGAGGGAGATTTAGATTTTGAATAAATTAATTTGCTCAATTTCTGTAGTATTTTGGTATAACTTTTTTGAGACGTATTTTTTCTTCTTTTGAAATAAATGTTTTGTTGACTTTTATTTTAATCATTGTGTAAATATATGTATATCTTGGTGGTAATACATTTTAATTTGTAAAAATAAATTTTGGATTTGTTCCAGGATGACAGCCCCAAACTAAAATATACTACATTTACAATTATTATCTCAGTTAATCTTCACAACAACCCTGTTAGGTAGGTATAGTTATCGCAATTTTTCATTTTAAAAAACTGAGACAGAGGTTATGTTATATGCCCAGTGTTTGAGGTCACAATTAAATTCAAGTCTTCTTGACTCTAGACCAGCTTTCTATCTGCTGCACCACCCACATGCCTCTAATAGATTGCTACTAATAGATTGTACACTGAGGGCATTAAAGAAATGAATAATCAGTTTTGACAGAGGCCTTATTTTCAGAACCAAACCCAATTTGGATGCCAAAATGTATTGTTCACATTTGATTTGTATAATTCTAATCTCTCTATAAACATTCCCATGTGTCTTCAAAACTTATAAAACTTTCCAATTGACTTCCACTGTCATCCTACTCACTTCTTAAACCTTTTCAATCTGACTTTTGATCCCACAATTCTACTCAAAACACTGGTACCAAGGCTAACACTGATTTCTAAAATTCCATTCCTAATTCTCCATCCTTGTTATACCATGCTATAGAAGCAACTTCACACCAAAATTTCATTCCACCCCTTCAATTCTTTTTTCTGATTGGTCGATTCCTCCCAAAAATTTTAATTTAAGGAAAATGCTCAGACCAAATGTGTTTTCAGTCCTTTCTAGAACAGGTCTTCTTAAACTTTTTCCACTGGCTACCCTTTTTCATCCAAGAAATGTTTATGAATCTTGGATATATAGGTATATAAAATAGCCATATACATCAAACATTCACTTATAATTCATCATAATTTCAGGATTCTCATATTCAATTTGACCTCACATGAGATTGTGAACCACAGTTTAAGAAGATGATCTTTAGACTAACATGCTACCTAAAAATATACATCCTCCTCCTTATTTTAAATCTTCCTTTTATGTGTTCTCTTACTCCATTAAAATTATAAACTCCTTGGGGGTGAGGAGTGCCTTTCTCCTTGTATTTGTATTTCTAGATCATAGCATGGTGCCCAGCATATAGTTAGCACTTTAAAAATGCTCTATTTGTTCAATAATTTTTTTCTCTGCAGTTTCTGACACTGTCAACAATTCCCTCCTGTTTGTTTTTCGTTTGTTTGTTTGTTTTTCTTTCTTGATATCAGTTTTATTACTTATCAAACTGCTCTTCAGGTGCTTTTGGTGGATCACAATCCATTTGTCATGCATTCATAGTATATAGTCCTTGTATAGATATCCTATGACCTGTTCTATTTCCTTGTTTTTTTTTTAGAAATTTCAGTCATGTCCAACTCTTTGTGACTCTATTTGTCTAGCTGTCCAATCCATCTGCTGCCAAACAAACTGCTTCATGATCTAGCTCTAGTTTCATCTTTCTCTTGCTCAAAACTCTTTATTGGATCCCATTAGAATAAAGTTCACACTTCTTAGTTCAATATTTAAGGCAAAGATACTAGATCGGTTTGCCATTTCCTTCTCCAGATTATTTTATAAATGAGAAAACTGAGGCAAAAACAGTTAAGTGAGTTCCCCAGAGTCACATAGCTACTATGTGGCTAAGGCCAGTTTTGAATTCATGAAGATGAGTCTTCCTGATTTCAAGCCTAGTACTCTATACTGAACCACCTAATTCCCCATCTCTCTACATTACCTCTGTTTTAGTAATATTATATCATCATGGATGCAGTTATTCTCTCCCTGACAGATCTATATATTTGAGCTCTAATCTATCTTGAGTTCCGTTTCTGTATATCCAACTGTGAGTTAGACATCTTCTCTTGGAAATTGCATTAACATCTCAGATTTAATCTGATCAAAAGGAGCCAATATCTTCCCCACTAAACTTACTATCCTCCAAACTTCCCTGTTTCTGGAGGGATTTCGGTTCATGACTTTGGAGTCATTTCCAGACCTTTGTAATATGATTTCCAACTACCTTTCAGACTTATTTCATATTCACATATTCTATGTGTGAGCCAAACTAGTTCACTAGCTATTTCTGAATTTGACATTCTATTTCTTATGTGTCTTTGCACATACGGTCCCCCATGCCTACAATGCACTCCCTCCTCTTCTCTGCCTTTTAGGATCTCTGGTTTCTTTCCAGGCTCACCTCAGGTACCCTATCATATACAAAGCTGTTTCTGAGCCCTGAATATTAGGGATCTTTCACTTCTAAAATTACTAACTGCTTTGTACTTTCTTGTCTGTTTTCAGGATGTAAGATCCTTGTTGTCTTCTTCCCCTCTATGTAAAGAATATAGTAAGTACTTTAAAATGCTTTGTTGAATTAAATAAGGATATCAAAGGTTTTCTATGCCACATGATATCCTGAATCTTAAATCTTTAAATATAATTTTAAGCATAGTAATGCAATAAGTATTTCCTGAGTTTCTACTAAATGTGAGATACTATGCCAGGTATTCAGGAGCAAGGAAAAGCCCTAGCACTTAAGTAACTTATGAATAAATACAAGACAAGAAATATACAAGTAAACAGGAATACCAAGAAAAGTACGAAATTTTATGAGACAAAGGGGTTAAAAGAAAGGTAGGATCATAGATAACAGGAGAATTAAAGGTTTTCTGTGGCATTTGGACAAGCTTTTAAGATATAGGTAATATTTTAACTGGATAAAAAGTGAAGGAACAGTATTTTAGACATATGAAACAGCAAAATCAAAGTCATAGATGAGGAAAAATGTATTTGAGGAAATGGTATATAATCAATTTTAGCTGTTGCATAGGGGAGTAATATGACACAAGGCTGGAAAGGAGGGCCAGATAGCACATATAGAACATTAAATGCTAAACTAAAAGGAGTGTGAACTTTATTCTAATAGAACACCAAAAAAGGGTTTTGAGCAACATAGAAATGAGAATAGAGCTATGTAATGAGGCAATTTGTTTGACAGCAAGCTAATAAGGTGAACAGAATGCCAGGCCCAGAGTCAGAAAGATTTGAATTCAAATGCAACCTCAGACACTTACTAGTGTGTGAGCAACTCATTTAACCCTGTTTTCCTCACTTTCTTCTTGTAAAATAAGGCAGAGAAGAAAATGGCAAACTACTTCCATCAGTTTTTTTTTTGGCCAAGAAATCCCCAAATGGCATCAACAATGAGTCAGACACAAACTGAAACAACTGAATAACAAGAAGGTGAATTAGAGGGGTTAGAAATAGAAGTGAAATAACTAGTTAGGTTATCAAAGTAGTCTGAGTGAAAAATAAGCTAGGGTTAAGTCATGGGAATGGATAGGAGAAGATGAGTTTAAGAGAATATGGAAAGGAAATCATGGTTATAGGGAGTAGAGTCATAGATACATCTGAGGCTTTGAACATAGATGACTACTGCAAGGCTAAATTTGTCACTATAAGCAATATAAAAGTCATGGGGAAAAGTTCTAGGAGACATTCATATTGAGGCAAAAGTGGATAAGTAAACCTTTGGGAATCATAAGATTGCCAAGGATAAGAATATATATAGGATGAGAAAGACAAGAGAATCAAAAAAAGACACACACAAAGAGACAGAGGATACACACAAACACGCACATACATACAGAAGAGGGCCAGGAGAATGTTCATATAAAGGAACTATGCAACTACTGAATATGAATCTTAAAAGGAACATTAGTGACCTTCTAAGTCTAACTCATAGATGAAAGGAATCCCCACTATAACATACTCAACAAGTAGTTTTCTAGTACCTATTTGAAGTATCTCTAAGAAAGGAGAACTCACCAGTTCTCAAGACAATTCATTGCATTTTTGAATAGCCTCTAACTGCTAGAAAGCTTTTTCCTGGAATAAAGCCTAAAATTCAACTCATTATCTTTTCCCACAAATTCTTTCCTTTTCCTAACTTCCCTATCACTGTTAAGGATACCACTATTCTTCCAATTACCTAGGCCCACAACTAACTGTCATCTTCAACCCCTTACTTGCTCATCCCAAGGAGCTAAATCTGCTGTTAAGTTTATTGTTACTACATTTGCTAAATCTCTAAAATGCATCCTCTTTGTTCCTCTGACCCACAACTACCTCATATTTGAATGATTATAGTAGCTCTCTTTCTGCCTCAAGTGTCTCTTTCTTCTGCTTTATCTATATCCAAAAAATGATATCCCAAAGGCCCAGGTCTGACTATGTCACTCCCTTACTCAAACTCTGGGAGCTCTCTGTTCCAAGATCAAATATAAAATCCTCTGCTTGTCTTTAAAAGCCTTTCACAATTTGCCCTCTTGCTACAATTCCACTCATTTTATAATTTACTGTTATAATATACTCTACAATCTAATGACACTGATTTTCTTGCTCTTCCTCACATGTGACATTCCATCCCCAAATCTGAATTTTTCACTGGCTGTCTTCTATAATTAAAATGTTCTTCCTCTTTGCTTTCCCCTTCACACTATTGTGGTTTTCCTTTAAGACTCAGCTCAAATCCTGTTTTCTGTAGGAAGTCTTTCCCTGCCTCCTCCATGTTTCAATCAATGTCAGTATTTTTCCTTTAAGACTGCCCCCCTTACTTTGTATATACATCACAGGTATGAAGCTGCTTGCATGTTGTCTCCAATCCCATCATTAGACTGTATGTTCCTTGAAGGCAGGGACTATTTCTGCCTTTCTGTGAATCCTCAGAGCTTAGCACAGTAGCTGATACATAGTAAGAACTAATAAATGCTTGTTCATATATTTTGAAAAAATATTTCATTTGGAGAAAGGTGGTTTTATATTCATTATATTTTAACTTATCTTAGAATATGTATTTTAAAGTTTCCATATGACTTTAGGAAATAATGGAAATAGTAATGGACTTAGTCAAAAGACTTAGACTACAAAAGTCTCCTGTAATATTGCATAATTGCGTGTGTTAATAAATTTTAATTAATCTAAGTCTCAATTTAATTATCTGTAATATAAACTAGGGTTAAACTACTTCTACTAACTACCTCAGAAGGTAAGAGAAGCATTTTGTCAATTTCAAATGCTGCTGTATTCCTTTTTTTAGCTTGTTATTTTCAAAATATATGGATAGTTTTCTACCTTGCAAAACCTTGTGTTCCAGATTTTTTGTCCCTCTCTTCCCCTCACCCCTCCCCTAGACAGCAAGTAATCCAATATGTGTTAAACATGCTATTCTTCTATTCTTATTTCTACAATTGTCATGCTGCATAAAAATAAGATCATAAAGAAAAAAATGAGAAAGAAAACAAAAAGCAAAATGCTTCTGTGTTCTAAGACTCCTTGGAGGGGTATTCTCTGATTTGATAGAACCTGACAGAAAGTTTTCACTCCTTTGGGAAAAGCTTTTGAAAACTATCAATTAACTCCAGACTATGATGAGGCACTAAGGCAAACCTTAAAACACAAAATAAATGTGAATTTTTATTATCATTCCATCCCTATTTCTTTTTTTAAGTAAAGAACATATATAATATTTTTAAATTGTTTCAGGTCTGAACCTTTTATTTTTTCAATGTGAGGAACTTCTAATAAAGGAAATTCCCTTCAGTGAGTCGGATTAGAAACTCTTTTTTAACATATGATCAATGAAAAGTTCCTGGGACAGCTAGATAGCGCAGCAGATAGAGCATGGTCTCTGGAGTTAGGAGGCCCAATGTGACCTCAGACAATTAACACTTCCTAGCTGTGAGACCCTGGGCAAATCACTTAACCCCAATTGGCTCATGGGGGAAAAAAGTTCCTTGGGCACACAGAGGTTACACTAGGAGAATGCACCAAAAGCAGCACTTGAATTCACATCTTTGAGATTTCAAGGAGGCCAGTCTTTTATTCAGAATGCTTTACTGCTTTTCTCAGAAAAGTACAGTAGATGATAGGAGAGTCTGGCATACATGTTTCAACACTAAAAACCAAGTGGTGCAGTTGACAGAGTGGTGGAGTTGGGGTATGGAAGACTAGAGTTCAAATCCTACCTCCATTATTTACTAGCTGTGGAAACCTGGACAAGTGACTAATACATTCCACCTCAGGTTCTTTACCTTTAAAATGGAAACCATGTGAACAATTTTGATGGGCGTAGCTCTTTTCAACAATGAAATGATTCAAGCCAATTCCAATAACTTGTGATAGAGCCATTTGCATCCAGAAAGAGGACTATAGCAATTAACTGTGGATCACAACATAGTATTTTCACCTTTTTTGTTGTTGTTTGCTTGTTTTTTTTTTAATTTTCTTTCTCATTTTTTCCCTTTTTGATCTGATTTTTTTGTGCAGCATGATAATTGTGGAAATATGTTCAGAAGAATTGCACTTGTTTAACTTATATTGGATTACTTGCTTTCTAGAGTGGAGGATTGAGAAAGGGAGAAAAATGTGGAACACAAATTTTTTTAAAAAAAAAATTTTGTTGAGGCAATTGGATTTAAGTGACTTGCCCAGGGTCACACAGCTAGGCAGTGTTAGGTGTCTGAGGCCACATTTGAACTCAGGTTCTCCTGACTTCAGGACTGGTGCTCTATCCACTACACCACCTAGCTGCCCCTGGAACACAAATTTTTGCAAGGGTGAATGTTGAAAGTTATCTTTGTATATATTTTGAAAAAAAGATACTATTTAAAAAATAAAATAGAAATCATAGCACTTACATCACAGAGTGGTTGTGAGGATCAAATAATATAAAGCAGGGAAAGTGATTTGTGAATCTTAAAGTCTTACATATATGAATATATACACGACATATACACACATGCTAGTCATCATTATAGTCAATTAGCTGAGAAGAGCATCTTGATGCTCCCCCAAAACCTCTAATGTTTTTGTTGGCTAGTTTATATTTTTACTAAATGCAAAACTTATGTTCTGAAATCCTGAATGTGATACTTTTACAAATGATAGCAAATATGTAGAAATTCAGTCTACAATAGACATTTACTAGAGATCATTGCTCCCTCTACAAATGAACTCAAGTGGATACTTTTTTATATTCCAATTTTTAATACCTTGATTAAAAAAACAAAACAAAACAAAACAGGCCTCTGGAACTTAGTATCTTAGAGAGATGTCTACAGGAACGAGAGGTTATGACCAGCCCAGTGTCACACAACCAGTATGTGTCATAGATTGGACTTCAACTCTCATATTCTTGACTTTGAGGACAGCTCTTTAAGCAAAAGCATTATTTGTATTTTTTATTTATACTCACTTTACCAGGAAAAGAACATAAGAACTGACATATATTTAGGCTTTAAGGTTTAGGAAATATTTTATGCACATTTTTCCATTCAATCTTGACATAATTATGTGAGGTACAAACAATCCTCATTTTTATCAATAAGTAGGATTTGAATCCATACCTCATCTAATTCCATGTGTAGTCTTCTTTGGGTTATACATTTATTCAGAAAAAGTTATATATATATATATATATATATGGAGAGATGCATACAAGGTCCTCAGCTTTCACAGGGGAAAAAGTATGGAGATCTCAAGAACCAGTGAATATTATACTAAACCATACTGGTAATAATGAAGACAGTGAGGAATCTTTCTCCTAGAAGTTATGGGGATTAAATGAAATTCAAGATCTGAACTGAGGATAGTAAATAGTCCTGAGGACTGAGGAGAGTAAGCTAGACTGAATAAAGCTGAGGTCCGAAGCTTTACCAAAATATCCCAACACCTTTAACTGGTAATGATTCTCAGAGATCTGCCATCTATCACTTGGGCATTGTGTAAAATTACCAAGGAGGTAGAATATTTAATTTATACCTGTCTCTTACCCATCTCCCTATCCTCCAAGGTTTTCTCGACCTGCTCAAAGTTCCCCAGTCCAAGCAAACATCCCCTACAAAATTTATCCTTCCTCTGCTTTACATGAATCAAAATTCTCATTCCCTCATTAATCTAGAAAATGATCCTATTTGCCTGATAAAAACAATTCACATTTTAATAAATTCAAGCTTATTCTCATCTTAATACAAATGTCTTCTGGGGGCATTTGCATTTTAAAAGAGGAATTTATTGGGGG
>JAJPUD010000890.1:57680-83794 GCA_023553655.1 Myrmecobius fasciatus
AGAGAGAGAGAGAGAGAGAGAGAGAGAGAGAGAGAGAGAGAGAGAGAGAGAGAGAGAGGAATTTGTTAATCTCAAAGGATCTCTAATTACTGGGTAAAGATTAAAAAAAATTTGGAGGTAGAGGAGAAATCTCGGTATTCCTTGCCTAACAAAACTCAATCCATCCCTGCAATTTCTACCTGTAGGACTCCCTACTCCATTTTCCTAGTCTTCTGTAAATTAAAATACTACTTGTAATTCTTTCTAGGAGAAAGAAAGGCTCACCCCTGTAGTCACACACCATCCATTCTTCCTCCACTTCTCACCTTCAACCAACCCTGCACTTCATGAAACTGATAAATGGCAATGTTGCAATGTGAATTGGCAGTTAACTGAGAATGTACATGTGTATGTACCTATAGTGGCTTCTCCGCCACTGACTTCTGGGACAGGACAAAGGCAGTTTCTGAAAAGATGGCATGGCCTGCCTTACTTTCACTTATTATCACACCCCTAACTCATATCACTAGAAGGAAAAAGCAACATGTTTCCCTACTCCCAGCAGGATGTAAACTCCCTGAAGGTAGGAACACCTAGCAGCATGAATGGGATATAACAATCACAAGAAGTGAGAATCAATAAGAACATTTATAAAATGCTTTGCAAACTTTTAATACAGATACTAGCTACTACTATTATTAAATGTTTATAGAATATTTAATAAATTCAGAACAAGTTAGTTGAGATCCGTTAAGTTTCACTATATAAAAGCCTGCTTATATACTATTTGTGGCATTTAACGTGTTGCTTCATAGTAAGCAGATATATAGAATAAGCAAAAGACATTCAGTCAGAGAATATGTTGTATAATGTATAAATTCCTTTAATGAATTATGTGTTTGGTTTTTTAGCAAACTCTTAAGAAAAGCTTGGTCGGGAAGAGTCAAATATGACTGAAAACAATTAAACAAAAAAAGTATAAAAGAAAAACATTTTCATCAAACTGTTGATATAAATTGGATACATTTTGCAAAATATTGTCTTGTTTTGGTTCTTTTTTTCTTTTTGTTTTTTTTTTTTGTTTATCCACTTAGCATCTTCAGAAATTGGTTCTAGGACTCCAGTTTCTAAATAAGAATTTTAAAATGTGCCCCCATGAAAAAAATCTTCACACATCTGTGTTTTAATGTAGCTTCCTTTCATTTGCACTCAGAGTAAAATCTAGAAACTGTCTTTTTCTCCCAAATTCTAGAAAAGTTACTACCTTAATTCTGAATGGAAAATAATAATTAGTGGCAAAGCTGAGGTTTCATTAATTGGGAGACACCAGAATCACCAGGTAATCAAAATTATTTGGGGTGATTTTGTGACTCCTTATTTCCAAGACTCAGCATATAAAATCCACAGATGATTACCAACATTCTGCGTAAACTTCACAGACTGTGGTCCTCAGTTACTCTTGAAGGTTCCTTATAAAAGCATGCATTTGGAGAACGATGTAAAATGCTGATATTTACATGAAGTGAAGAATAAGGCACACGTTTGCAAAATCAATTGTGTAGCTTTTATCCACACTGCACATTGACCACATATGCCATTTATTACACAGTGGAAAACCATTAAACGCACAGTAGTTTTGCCAAGTGGCATTATGCATTTAACAGCTTTATTCATTTAGCAGCCCCAACTCTCATTATAGTTTGCCATGTGGTAGTTGGGATTTTATGCATTTAACTGCTTAAGAGGTTTGGATAGCATTTCTTTTTATGTATTTCATAATATTGCTGGACTTCATGTTTTGTAAGTTATAATTCCTGTACTTCAATGATAAAGATATTCATCCTAAAAGAACACTAGAATATAAAGTTGGCACATTCAAATTCCTTTTTTAATGAGCACCATTAATAGAAGAAATATCAACTCTATATTGCACCTTAAAACTAAATCACATTATATTACTTTCAAAACAATATGATAAAGCTTATCCTACAAGTATATTGCTATTTGTAATGGTTTATTTAGATTTTTTCAATTTTTTGTATGCATTTTTATTAAAAAACTGAATTATCTTTTTTCTTGATTCAAAAAAGAATTCAATAAACTGCCTTTCTCTCCAACTAAAGACATGGTAGATGACAAAACTATGTCATTATTTAATAAAATGAAGAATGGAAATGTCTATTATTCATTCAAGGTCAGAAAGAGACAGTCAGAGCCAAGAATCTAAGCACAAAGAGATCCTAACTCAGGCATATGCTTTCACCAAATTGTGTTTACTCCAAGATATACCTTTCAGAAGTTCCCCACAGTCATAAGCAAATATGGTCTTAAATACACTGATCCTGGGATGGGTCAAAAGCTACCCCTTTAAACAAGTTTAGATAGATAATATCCTATCAAATAGAACTGCTTTAAAAAAAAGGAAAAAAAAAACCTAAGCAGCTGTCTACCCTTTTCCCCAGAGTCCCACTTTCACCACACTTCCCATACTCTGAAAAATGTTACTGGATAAGCTATTTTTTTCCCTTTAAGGACTTTAGCACTTACTTTGGACTCCCCCATGAATGTTTTCTGCAGGAAAAACAACTGTATTCTACACATAAAAGAAACACCTGACATCCCAAGGTGTCTCAAGGGCTTGTGAGAAGTGGTTATTATAACAAAGTCAGTCATTCCCCTGCTGGGAATAAGGAAGGAGGTGATGTTACCTGGCTATAATCTTATAAGTATGCTGTTTTGCTCATTCAATATCTAGCTTACATACATCAAGAAGAGGAAATCTGAGAATGTTGGAAGGATGGAGAATACAGAGCTGCCTTTTGTCATATATATGCATATAACTATATGCATAAATATATATATATATATGTATACATATATCTATATATCTAATATACATATGCATATGTAGATATAATAGTTAATTCTATATTATGAATTGGATTCTATTTTGTCCTCTGTTGACAGTAAAAGCAAACCATAATGTAAGCCATGCTGAAGACAAAAGGCATAACATGACAGATTCCCTGGGGATTATTATTGTTATTATTATTATTATTATAGGAACAGATGTATTTTTATTGGTGGGAGGAGGAAAAAAGGTCTAATCCAGCCCTAGCATTTGCTCTTTAAAAAAAAACACACAAAACACTCACCTGACTTTTATTGGCAGCCACTTTGGCAAACAGGGCCTGAGACACCTTGGCCCTTTTCATCTCCTGTTGGATCTCGTCATAAATGGCAGCTGTGATGTTGACGTTGGCGCCTTCCACCTTAATGGGGAGGTCTGTTGTCGGTGTCGAGGTTTTGGCCTACCAAGAGACCATGAAAATAATAATTAAAAAAGTGCTGCTTTCAGCCCAGCCATCTGTGCAGAAATTATCAAAGGATTTCAGTCAGCTGATGCCAAACTGCATTAGCTACAGAGGGACACTTCCTGTCCATTATTCTAATCAGGTTAATTGTGATTGGAAATAATTGCAGTGCATTCCTATAGGACGTTCAAGGCCCTGTCAACATTGTATTCTCCCTCTTACTCATTGTCTACTGAATGGTTCACAGGTAAGACAGGTAGCCTGGGCGCTGAACTATCAGCAATCATTAAAGTCTGATTGGAAAATTAAACTATAAAATACATATCGAGTTACTCTTTTTCCTACTAAAAATGGCAAATGTTAAAGGAAGAACCAATTCTCCCATAAAAAATGAGTAAATGGGAAAAGGTCTCTAAATAATAAATTATTACTCAATTTAATGCACTCCCCTGAGTCTCTCTCATTCTTTATTAAAACTATACGTATGACATTTGAGTATGTATGGTTTTTCATCATTATCATCATTATGCTATTCAGACTGTCACCTAATTTCACCTAGGAAATCAGTGGAAATGAAACAAAATTTCATTTCATAAAACCAGGCTTCAGAATGCCTTTGACGTGCCTTTTTCATTTTCTTAAACTCATATTGTGATTTTATGTATTCTGTCATGCTCGTTTTAATTGAATGATTTCCCATCAGCTTCAGAGACAAATGAAGGACAATATAAAAGGTATCTGTGCTGCTCAGGATTGGTATAACCCTAAAATGTTTGTATCAATTTTATACACAAGGCTGCTACAGGTTTTGATTCCCATTTCAAAAAAGTAAGACTTTGATGAAGAGAGACAACAGTCTGAGGTAACAACTTTCAACTGTTGCCTTCATAGAACCAATCTGTGATTAACAGACTGAGCAACACATTATAGTCAATAACAGATATCATCTAAACTTGGATTTTCTTTGTGGAAAGAAGCCTACTCACTCTCCACAGAACCTCTAACTCTTTTAGTGACTCTCTAACCCCCAAAAAGAAGAAATATCTCACATTTTCTATCTGCTATATTACCCATGGAAGGATTATCCCTTGGCTTGGACTGTGCCTAGGTCTAGAAGGATATATGATATAGAACTACTTACAAATTTATAGGAACGTGTAAAGCACAAAAGTTTGGTGGGGGGTGGGAGGGTGGAGAAAGCCACTGGGATATCCATGTAAGAATACCTATAATGTTTTCTTGAATCTGGCCCTGGTAATCTCACATTAGTGCCTTCCCTTTCCTCACTGATATCTGTTAACTAATTTCATTTCATAAAGTAATGCTAAACAGTGAAAGGTAACTTAGATTAGAAAATGCAGACTTCATCTCTACCACCAATGGTCTAACTCATCTCCTTTGTCTTTTTAAAAATAAACTAAACCTACTTCTTCATTTAATTTTTTCAACAAGTCCTATATTCATTTCCTTTTTCTCAGTCTTCCTGTCATCTCTATGGTACCTTCTAATCAAGAATGACATCTATCATGTCCAATATTCCTCCTCAAAAAGCTCCAATGACTTTTGACTACTTTTCTAATTGAAAAATCTATCTTCCTCCTAAGGGCAATCTCAAAAGATGTCTCCATCTCTACCTTCATGATAAGGAAAAATCCTACTCTTCAGCTCATAGGATCATGGCTTTAGAGGTGGAAAAGGTATTACTGCCAATATGACTCAAAATATGCTTTCACATTACCAGTGTTTAATAAATACTTGCTGAGTGCAGTTACAGAAAGAACAAAAGAGAATTCCTTTGGGAATCAGTGGCTGCCAAGTGAAGAGTTAATTAAGAGAGGGAAGGCAGGGAATATTTCAGATTGATTGGTGGAGGAATATTTCTTTTTAAACTGATAATATTTTCATGGAGCACATAAAATACTTTTTTGACTGCATTTAGATGCCATTCTTTAAAAAAAATACAGAGACGTAAAAAGAAGACATATGGTTAGATGACCAAAGTGGCTGGTTATGAGAAAAACATAAGATGACTTCTCTAGGCCATTTGTCACCATACTACAGGTGAAGGAAGTTTTTTTTTTCATTCTATTTTGAAAAGGCAACAGTATTTTAAGTGCATAATTATTCACCTTTCACCCAAACATTAAAAGGAAAAAGAAAATGATCAAATAGTGTTTTGACTACATTCACATGACATTTTTAAATAATTAAAATTATTTTCAAAAATGCTCAGAAATCTCTGAAATTAAATTAGTCTCCAAAGAATACTTATGTCTAGGAATTTTCTAACTAGGATTTTCAACTGTGTGGAGAAAGCAAATAACTATACTGAATTTCATAAAGCTTCATCCTGAAAGACACTATGTGTTCAACAAGGTTCCTAGAATTATCAGAAAGTTTCCATAAAGGATATAAATACAAAATAATCAAAGCAATGATGTGAGAATGCATTAAGAAAGATCATTTCCTATTGCCTACAGTATGCTGATGTTTAATCTGAAAACATCTTCACTTGATCCCTCCATTCCCTACTATCATCTTTTCTATCCACAATAGGTGCCTCTACTTTCTCTCCTACTATTTTCTTCTTTACTTTATATAATCCGGCTTTTGACCTTATCAATTCCACCAAAACTGCTCTTTCCAAAGTCACTTACGATATCTTAATTGCCAAATCCAATGGCCATTTTTCAATCCTCATTCTCCCTGACCTCTCTGAAACCTTTGGCAGTCGTGATCATTTTCTCCATTTTGTTACTGTCTCCTTTCTAAGTTTTCAGGACACCATTTTCCTGGTTTTCCTCCTATCTTCATCTGATTACTCTTTGCGTCCTCCAGATCACACGCTGGAACCTTAGGTGTCCCCTAGGTTTTGTACTGGGCTTTCTTCTCTTTTCCATCTAGACTACTTTACTTGGTGATCTCATCAGCGTACATGAATTTAATTACTATGTTTATATTGATGAGTCTCAAATCTGCCTTTCCTGCCCCGATTTCTCTGCTTGCCTCCAGTTTCACATCCCTAAATGATTTTCAGAGATTTTGAACTGGATATCCATTAGGCATCTTAAACTCACTGTATTCAAAACAGAACTTACTATCTTTCCCTTAAACTTTCCCTACTTCTTACCTTCCTATTACTGTAGAGGGCAATATCATCTTCCCATTCCCTAGGAGTCATCTTGCTTTCCTCATTAATGCTCACCCTCCATATTCAAAAGCCTGTCAATTTCACTTTTGCAGCATCTCTAAAACATTCCCCCCTACACTCCTCTGGCCACTATGGCACAAACCCTTGTCATCTCATGTCTGGATTATTGCAATAGCTGCTAGTGGGTCTACTTGCCTCAAGTTTCTCCCTTCTCTATATTTTCTATTCAGCCACTAAAATGATTTTTCTAAAACATAGGTCTGATCATGTTTCCCTCTCCCTCGAGAAAACTCCAGTGTCTTCCTACTGCCTTCAGGAGAAAATATAAAATATTCTACTTGTCATTCAAAATCATTCATAACCTAGCCCCCTTCTACCTATTCCCTGACTTATACTCTTGGAACAAGTGACTGATCTCCTGGTCGTCCCACAAATAAGAACTTCATCTAGAACACTCTTTATCTGCTGCTCTGAATATTGACCTCTGTCACAACTAAAATCTCATCTTCTACAGGAAACCTTTGCCAAATCTTCTTAATTCCAATGACTTCTCTCTCTTATTTCTTATGTGTCTTGTATATAGCTTGTTTACAAATATTTGCAACTAGATGGTGCAGTGGATAGAGTATAAGCCCTGGAGTCAGGAGGACCTGAGTTCAAATGTGACCTCACTTAATACTTTCTAGCTGTTTGACCCTGAGCAAGTCACTTAACCCCAATTGCTTTGCAAAACAAAAAGCAAACAAATCCTTTTTTTAAAAAACCCAACCAAATATTTGTTTGCATCTTGTCTCCCTCATTAGATTTTTAAGCTCCTTGACAGCATGTACTGTTTTTTGCATTTTTGTACCTCCACCACTTAGCACAGTACCTGACACAGCAAGTGATTAAGAAATGTTCATTAACAGAATACAATAGTCAAAAAACCTGGGTTCAGATACTTCTGACAGTAACTAGTAAGTAACATATCAAGATGTAAATGTTATTGAATAATCTTAAGCATTTGTATTAAAACAAAGTCCTATCTTTGTGCCTAATTAAGATGTTCCATCAATAGAGTATTTAAATTAATAAACAGAATCAGATTGATAGAAACTGAGCATGTATATATGACAAATGTTTAACAATTACAACTTACCTATCTTACAGATATTGTAGAAACATTAAATCAAGATGGCTATGCCATGTGATTACTTTAAAAGTAGGAAATGGGAAGGACAAAGCTGCTAACTGGAACTGAACTGGCTCAGAAATCTATTAGAATTTTCACCTCAGAATTCTGCGATTGCCTTGACCTTAGTGAGCACACATGACTCCCAAGTAAAGACTTTTGTGGAAAGGCTCTCGGAGAGAATAATGTTTACAAAAATATATTTTGGATGGAATTATGAATGAGTCACTGAAGCTTACAGGATCCTATAGTTAGGCCAGCCTAAGAAGTAATAGCAAATAGTTACCTTCCTGCCTCATCAAATCGATTTTTTTTTATACTTAGGAAAGTATAATTCCACTATATAAAATTCCCAAATACTTTAAGCTCCAACTTCTCTAGCACCCCTTCCTCTTTCACAGCTATGTCAGGGAAGAAAATGTAAGAGAGAAATTGGAATAATGAAATGTTTCTAATCTAAGAGGAATTCTCTAAAGGCAAGTAATCCCTACATCATTCTATGGTCATTGATGTTATTCAATGTTATTCAATCAAAATATTGATTTATTCGATCAATTATGGTTACCTATGGTTCATCATGCCCCCATATTTTAGTAGTGAAGTGTATCAATGGTGCCAGAAAATTGTCTATTAGGAAACATAAAAAGAGAATAATAGAACTAGAATCTTACCTGGGGAGTTCTGGAGGAGCTTGGACTGCTGGAGGCTGAAGATACCATGCTTACATTGGGGTTCATGCTCCTCTCTCTCTCATCCTGATAGATACGATCCCTTTCAACTTCTGGAAGATTGAGGAAATTTTGCATGGCCCTCAGGTTTACCAAGAGAGATTGGGAGGCTGTCCTAGGGTCTTCTTCCTTACGCAGAATTTCAGACAACAATCCCTGGTTCAAAATTAAAAAAAAATTAAAGAAAACTTATATGTGTGTGCATGTATGTATACATGTGTGTGTTTAATATGTTTGTTGTAACCAGCTGGGCTGTGATGTCAGGAACCTCTCTCTGATTCCTAAGGGTTCTCTAGTGGGAATATTTTGTAGGAATGTGTTTATCTTCTGGGGGCTAAGCTTTATTTTGGGACTGTTCTATTCTGACACTTTATCATCACTGTAATAATCATCTGTGTGCAGAGATGCCAGATAGCAAGGTAGGCGCTTGGGAAGAATTGTGAAACTGCAATTACCACCAGGTGCCTCCTACAAGTATTTCAGGAACTGTTAGAACTATCTCTGCTTGAAACTGGGAACACTTGGCAGTCCTGCTCAGCTTTACATATCTGCCAAGTTTGGTAAATTTAGTTCCGACATTTAAACGGCACAGGAGATTTACATCGATTAAAAAAAAAAAAAAAAAGTTTGGCTGAGTTTCTGTGACTGGCCACTGTTTTCTTATGGATGTCACTTGTGTGTAAATTTGTGACAGAAAGCAAAATGTAAGACCTTATTGAAGAAGCCAAAAAATGTTAACCCTTCAATTGCTTCAATGAGTAAACAATATGAAATAGTTAAGTCCAAGGATATCAAGTATCACTCGAATAACAACATGGAAACAATCATTACCACAAATGAGGTAAAAAATATAAAGCTTGGAAGAGACCTCAAAAGTTATCTAGACCAGGCTTTCTTAAAGTTTTTCCATTCATGAACCCATTTTGCTCAAGAAATTTTTATATAATACTGGGTATAAAGGTATATAAAAGAGGTATAGACATCAAACATTTGCTGATAATAAATTATAATTTTGTGACCCTCACATTTAGTTATAGAATCCCATATAAGGTTGCAAACCACAGTTGAAGAAGTTAGGATCTAGACCAATCCCTTTATTTTATTTTATTTCCTTTATTTTCATGGGGGAAAATTGAGACTGAAAAAATTAATGATTTGCCCAAATACATTTCATTTTGAAAATATTACAATCTTTCTGAAATAACTATTTAAAGGTATAGGTTTAAATGAAATATTGATACATATGCAAGGAAGTAAGAGTAAATGTTATAGCAAAAGGCACAGAAGGAAACAAGACTGTTAATGAAAAACAGGCCTGAAGATGGGAGAGTCTCAAAGAACTGGAATCTGAGATGCTTCAAAAGCCATCTATTTGGAGTTTACTAACACACAGAAGCATCACTGCTGGTCAGCAGTTTCACTGAGATCATCTATACTGAGAGCAGTGAACAAAAATATGAAGAGATCAAGCTAACACTAAAATACTCTGTATTATTAATTTATGCATGCAAATAGGAAAGAAAAGTAATAATAATAATATGATATAAATAATAGGAATGTGTATAGAATCAAAAATAAAATATCACATGACTGATATACAGGTACAAAGCAGTAAAGGAGGGAGGGAATAAGGAAGACAAGGAGGAAGGCAAGAAGGGAAAAAAGATGGAGAGAAGGAGAGAAGGAAGGATGGAGAGAAGGAAAAAGGGAGGGAGAAAAAATACTAATTACAATTGACATACTATCTACTATATCTGTGACTTGGATGGCAAGATAGTTTGAGGTATGTTGACTTGACTTGGAAGTCAGCATAACTGATTCTTGGTAAGAAAATCATTTATCAGATCTAGTAGAGAAGGCCCTATTGAAAAGTGATTGAAATATCTTCGAGATAAGAATGTAACTGACAACAAAGGTCTTATTTCACAAGATAAGAATAAGAATTCAATGTGCAATTTTGTGAAGCTTAAGAACATTTATAGAAGTCCATGTGTGCATGCACACATTTGTGAATATGCATGCAAAAATAGCCTGTAAGTGAATGGGTTCTGGGGAAATCCAGACTTCTTTTCACACTCTCAGAAGCAGCAAGTGGCACTCCTGTTTCCCAGAAAAGCTTGTACTAAATAATTTGTTTTTTTTTCTTTCTAAAATCAGAAATCAATTCTGCTTTAAGTTATACTGCCTACAGAGTTCATCTAAATACAAATTTTTAGCATCATCAAAAAGAAAAAAAAATCTGTAGTGTATTCTTTTTAAAAATATTTCTTTTTTCTTTTCTACAAGGCAATTGGGGTTAAGTAACTTGCCTAAGGTCACACAATTAAGTAAGTGTCAACTGTCTGAGGTCTGGATTTGAACTCAGGTCTGACTGACTTAAGGACTGGTACTCTATCCACTGTGCCATCTAGCTGTCCCTCTGGTATAGTCATTAAAGAACACTGTTGTGTAAGGAATGTTTGAGTTACTGTACTTTAGAAAATCTCAAGTTGTTAAAACTTTATTTCTTTGCATCTCAGTAATATTTATGATAGAAAATATAATCTTAATATTTAGTGGCAATAATCAACATGCCTCAAACATATTTTTATGGCTAAATCTCTTATGAGACAATTCTGGTTAAGTATAGTCAGGACAAATTATGATGTAAATTCAAGCAGATACTTTGTATAGAAGATGAACAGATTATAAAAATGTTCTGTTTAACAGTAGCAAACTAAAGCTAAAAACTATATCTTAGTTACTAGTTTCAAGTAATTAAAAATCATGGGCTTGTTATGGCAAACTATACTATGACATTCATAAGTAATTGTATTCTATATGACTTTGAAACATATCTGACCTTTAAATCACATATATTCTCTAGTTTCTGATCTGCTGCATAAGCTCACAGGAAAATAAATTTACGTATATGAAAATGAAGATAGCTTCTGTGACTACTTCTCCATTAACAAAGGTTTTAAGGTGACAGAAACATTCATATTTTAAAGTGCTACTGGAATATACTATTTTCTATTTCACTCATCTAATTGAGGGTCTAATCACAAATATAACCAGCTGGAAGATGATATTATATAGTAGAAGAATATTGAATTTGGAAAGAAGAGTATCTGAGGCTAAACTTTAATACTACTACTCATCACGTGGATGAGTTTAAACAAGTCACTTTAATTCCATGGGCTTCAGCTTCTTCACCTATAAATAATGAATTTGAACTGGATGATTTCTAAGGTTCCCTTTCCTGTATCTCATAGCCTCATAAGGTAGTTAACATACATTTCTTTGGCACATAAGCAGAATCAGAACATGGACATAAATTTAAATAAAAATATATATTTAATTGAACCATAAACAGTTATGGTAATCATTCTCAGGCTTGTTTTTGGCAAAATGGCATTATTTTCCCTACATGCAGTCAATAGTTTGTGGCAAAAGGATGGAAAGTGTTTTGTTTCACATATGCATGAACCTTTTTGCTTGTTTTGATTTAGCTTTTTAAATTCAGTCAGTACAGGCAGATTTAATTGATGTTTTCTCGATTTTGGGGGCAGCGAGGTGGCACAGTGAGAGAGTATCATCCCTGGAGTCAGGAAGACTGAAGTTGCTGAATTCAAATCTGGCCTCAGACACTGACTATGTGTCATCCTAAGTAAGTCATTTCACCCAGTTTGCCTTAGTTTATTCATCTGTAAAATGGAGAAGAAAATGGCACACCACTCCTGTAGCTTTGCCAAGAAAACCTTAAATGGAGTCATGAAGAGTCGGACATGACTAAAAAAACTACTGAACAACAACTGAATCTAAATTTTTAATCTCATGAATTGGAAATGTTGAACTGGCTTGTTAAAAAAAATCATAAAAGAAAAGAAAAATTGGAGAAAATCCATATCATAAGGGATTATGTGGTATAATGTTCAAAGGGTGACATGGATCAAAAAGCCTCATTTAACTTCTTCTTACAGATAATATTTACGTGACCATGGGTAGGTAACTTAATCTCTCAGTACCCCAGGAAACTCTCTAAGACTAAACCTGCAACAGTGGAGAGGATTATTGCATTATGAGTTCCCCAAATGTTAGGTTTCAATTGAAAAACAAAACAAAAATAAAAAATAATAAACAATAAGTAATAACAAATCACTGTACTTAATTAGCAAGAAAAATAAATCTATGTAAAAGTAAAAGTTATAAATAAATCCCACATTAATCATTTGTCTAGCAAAAACATTTAGCACTATAACATCTAGAGCTCTGATTATCAATCAACCAAGAAGAAGGTATCATTTCTAACAATCTGATTACGTTGCTTGAGAAAAAGGAAATGTCATTTAATGCCTAAATACATCAAAATCTTTTTTTGCTTTAGGAAAGGTGAATGGAAAACTCAGAGGGAAAAAAAAGCATGCAAATACTGAATAGATTATAAATTTTAAAAATTCATAAATCAACTAGGATATGGCTTATTAAATTTTTGTATCAATGATAATAAAACATATTGCAATTATTGAGTAAAGTGGTCATTATGTATTTTCCTCATCTCAGGCAACTAGCATAGCCTTCTCAAGGGACAGATGATTACAGTTCCTTCCTCAGATTAGCCAAGACTATGTAAGCCTAGGAAACTTGTTTATTGTATGGGAGGCGACATTTGCACAGGGCAACAGAATGTCTAACACCAGTTCTCTGTGGGGCATCTTTGGATATGAATATGTGCCAGGGCACATAGGGTGTTGAAGAGATAGACATACAATGAACATTTTTTTAAAAAATCCCCATAGATAAGTCCTGTGGAGTTATTAGTTTTTATATTATTTCTAGGAATAGTACAGGACAAAAAAGAATATAAGGAGCATTAAATAAAAATTAAATTATTCAAGAAGTAAAAATAAAGATTAAGTGTTTGTTAAACAGTTATGTACAAGTCATTATGCTAGTTGCTTGGGATTGATTTCTATTTATTAAGCACACATGTAAAACTAGAACTTCAATTCACTTTTAAACCAAAAAGAATAATTCATATAGAAAAAGGATCAATGTAAGCAAAAATGTATATAAGGAAAGGAAGGGGTGCCCATCTACTGGGGAATGGCTAAATGAGTTATGGTAGAAAAACATAAGAGAATATTAGATTTAAATGAGAAATCACAAAATAGTTTCAAAAGAAACCGGGAAGACCTCAAATAAATTGATAGAGTTAAGAGAGCAATATTAGGAAAGCAATTTATATGGCCTTATAAAGAAAAACAATTTTAAAAGACTTTAGAACTCTGATTGGTGTAATGATGGACCACAAGTCTAAAAGACTTGTGAAACACACTACTTATTTCCAGCTAGAGAGGTAATGGACTATGAATATTTCTAAAGAAGGTTTTTGTATTTTTTAATGGTTCACTGGGTGGAGGAATAGGTAGGAGGCAGTAGAAATGAAACAGAATAAATTCTTATAAAAATGTTTTTTAAAGGATGCGCTACACATACATTACACAAACTATTCTCTAAATTTATTTAGAGAAATTGAAATTACCTTATACTTTAAAATTTTCTCCTGTTTTTTTATTTTTTAAGTGAAAAGTATTTTTTAAATATTGAAACATACTATTTTCCCAATAATTAACAAAATAAAACCAAAACATTAAATTTCCTGCATTGCTAAAACAAAACATCCAAATAAGCAAACAAAAAATAAACCTATGCTTTTCTGTTAAGTACCATTACTAATTCAGTCATATTTGCATTAAGAATCCTTTCCTGACTTAACTATTTACAGACCAGCATCTTTTATTATTTGTTTTCAATAAGGCAATTGGGATTAAGTAATTTGTCCAGATTTGCACAGATACTAAGTGGTAAATGTCTGAAGCTGAGATTTGAACTCAGGTCCTCCTGATTCCAGGACTTTTGCTCTATCCACTTCACCTTCTAGCTGCCCCTCAACTGTTTACAGTATGGGCATTTAGCTTCAAGCCCTAGCCCTGTGAAATCTGTTAATCCTATCTGTAATACTGGGAAACATTTTCAACTCTATCTGCTTCTCTTTCAACTTTGATATTTTGATAGATTTGTGACCTCAACAAGTATCCCTCAATAATATGGATTGCAAGCCAGTCAAATTCTCTTATCCTAAACAACTTTTCTTCACATTCTCCTGTAACTATACTACTAGAGTGGGAGTTTCCCTTTGAATCACTTGATCCTGATTAGAAACCAAAGGAGCAGACAGACTGTTCCACAGGTATCCATCATTCTTGCCATAGTAGGTCTACCTCCTTCTCTACTCTGCTGACATTCTTGAATGACATTTTTTGGTAAAGTGATTCTGCTAAGTCATACCTGCCAACTACCTCTTCAATGCCCTGTGGGTAGTAGCACTGTACTTCTTTGGTTACTGCTGTATTCTATTATATGATACCATTCAGAATCACCAGAAGAATGCTATTATAAAAATAAACCTCTGTTTCAAGAAGATGCTTAAAGGCTATTAATGGGAGGTAACTGAACACTTTCTCAAAGGTTATTGAGCCCACTCTCTTCCCATTCCATTCAGAGTCCAATTCAGCATCTGTATATGATGCTGAAGAAGATGGAGATATACAGGAGATCAGCCACTTGTATGTGTTGTCAGACACATATTGGGATATTAACAATAGGCATTGTTCACCCAATTCATCAAACTGTAGTTATTGTTGTTTTTCTGCCCGCATCATTTTTAATGATTAAAGATCTAATAAAAGTCTCTGCAATGTTCTGAGGATTAATGCAATCAACACAATGTCAAGTGCCAACAGAAACATCTGGAACATGTTATCATTCATATAGAAGCTTTCTTCTAGATAGAATTCTGGACTAGAGATTCTCTAGGACAGTGACGAGTCTTTGTAGATATCACTCATTTCCCTACTTTGTCTCATTTGATACTAATAATCAGAGAGTCAAGCAGTTATTTTTGTTATTATATCTTCCAGGAATAATATGATTTTGACATTAATAAGAAGCACTTTTTTGGAATGTATTGCTCTATAAATCATTTTTAAATAATCTAAAAATCCATTGAATTCTTCCCATCTTATTAGTATTGCTGTTTAGCGGTTTTTCATTAATGTCCAACTCTTCAAGATTCTATTTGGGGTAACCTTGGCAAAGTTATCAATTTGCCATTTTTTCTCCCCCTTATTTTACAGATGAAGAAACTGAGGCAAGCAGGGTTGAAGGACTGGCCAAGGATCACACAACTAGTCATTGTCTGAGCTCAGATTTGAACTCAGAAAAATCAGTCTTCCTGATTTTAGACTCAGTACTTTAACCACTGGGCCATCTAGATGGCTACCTTCTAATTGAAAATTAAATCAGTTTTTTCCCTTTAGTAAAATATGAGTTCCTTGAAAGCAAGAATTGTCTTATTTTTCTATTTCTCTCCCTGTAGCTTGACATAGTGCTTTATTTACATTAAATTCTTAATAAATGCTTTTTCATTCATCCACCCACTTATTCATACTTTTCTTGTTTGCCTGATCTTCCTATCTTTTTCTTTATTTCTACTTCATTATGTAGCATATCAGAAACTATATTATTAGAGTTCAAATATGGCAGATACAGAAGCTTGCTTTAGAATTATTGGCAGGTCATTTCCACTTTTGCCTGTTGTCCTCCAAATTTCACTGTCAAACATTTATGGGACAATTTTGCTTAGTTAGGTCTTTCAACAAGCTATAGCGAAAATTGTTTTTTTTTTCCTTATACCACTTCTCATTTTATGAGGCAACATTACTCACAATCTTCCATTCATATTCTATAAGATGATAATTACAACTATAATAATAATTTAAATAGTGTTTTAAGATTTACAAAGTGTTTTGCATATGTTATCTTATTTGAGCCTCACAGCAACTGTCTTATAAATACTGCAAGCCAGTATTGCCTTTGGTTGCCATATCAATTGTTTATTGGCTGAAGCAATTTTCTAGGCACTTTTTGGTTTCTATCTTAAGTGAATTATTTATATTGGTTAAATACCCTTCAGAAATGGTTATAGAGTCTAGGGTAATGTCTCTTTTTAAAATGTATTTCTTATTTTTCCATGTGAACAGCTTGCTTTAATCCCTAGGCCTTCCAAAAACACTTCACAACCTCAAAATCCTTTCTTCCTTGCCTCCACCAGTGACATCTATTTAATTCTTTATTGATAGAACTTTTATAAGGGATTTTAAAGATTTTTAAGTAGCTGTTTTGAGCCCTTTTCTCCCCAAAGTCACTCTGACAAGCTTCAAAAGCCATGTTATAGAATGGACCTCTAAAGTTCTTTCAGTTCCAAAACATAGAAATGGGTTTAAAGCCTTAGCTCTGACACTTCATACTAAAGTGATTAGAACTCTCAAAGTGTTCCCCTTTTTTTCATCAGTCATCGGTGGGCATTAGTTGTACTATCAATCTGTCAGGATTGTTTTATAGGAACATTTTATAATGACTTTAAGATCATTATCCTAAATTGGGATTGAAATGGAAGCTACACCTAGGTATCCTATGCAAAAATCAAAGTTGGATGGGGAATGATTTTATGAAGTGGACAAATTACTTAACATATCTGGGCCTCAATATTTTTCAACTGTAAAATGAGTTGATTGGATTAGATACTTCAAGTTTCTCCCAACTTGAAAATTTTAGGCTTCAAATTAGTGTGCTTGAGATGCTTTTAAAGAGTTTTCCATCCATTCATGTGAGCATTAAAAACTATCTCCTGAGACTACATGGTGCATTTCAGATTAGACTTTCCCTAATCATTTATTTCAGAACCTATTTTTCTCATCAACTCCCAATCAAATCTATTGATAGAACTTTTGTAAAAGTTATTTATTAAATATTATTAAGGAATCTCTTTAAATATTTTTTTTTTATTTCAACTGAAAGACCAAAGAGTCTCTTCAGCAAACAGAATAACAGCATGGAATCAGGAAAAAAAAATCCCTTTTTCTTAAATTTTCAAAGAAAATAAAAAAGTATCATAGTTAAATCAACAGAAAATAAAAATGATCAAGTTTTAGATGATATGATGTTTTAAAATTTAAAACAAGATTTTTCATGTCTATAATTCTGAGTTATTGAACTTTAGACAAACTAACAAGCAAGCATCACCTCCTCCCCCCTCAAAAAATGAAGTGATATTAGATAATCTGTTCAGCCTTTTTGTCACCTGCAACAAATTAGGCTTTCAATATGCAAAACATCTTCCTTCCAGAAAAACAAATGATCATGATTCCATTTAATTGTAATTTAATGAGGCATAATTTATTTTTTAAAGTGATATACACCAGGTGTGTGCTAAGGAAACTGGTCCAGACAAACCTAAGTGATTCTATTTAGAGAGAGGCTCAAACTAGCTGGAGATTGTTTTCATTTCTGTAAATTATGTTTCTGGTTGTTGCAGTTGAGGTGGGAAGTAAGTAAAGAGAACCTGCAATGTTCAAACATTTGTTCTAATACATACATTTGTTATAACATTCCTTTGATAAAGGAATTCCAACCTCATTTCAACAAATACTAATTTACTATAGAAAAAAAAGTGTGATAATTTAAACATTCCATATTAGATTACATGCAGTCAAAATTTAACTTTTATATATAGCTGGTTGTAATGATGGGAGTGGGGAACAGAGGAGTCCTATTATTACAGCTTTTTAAAAATACTTGCACACTGCAAGGTTTAGAGGAAAACAAATTCTCTCACCATGTATTAATCATTTTATTCAGTGATTAAAATGCTGAATAATTCTTTGAATAAAAAACAAATAAAATTCTACATAGCTATCCTCTTTAGATAGTTCCCTCCATGTATATAGCATAATAGCATATTTGTTTATATTTGTAATTCAATTAAAATCTTCATTTTTTCTCATAAGTATATATTGTTTTGTATTAATGTACTACCCCAGATCTATACAGTCGAAATGGCCACTTATTTTGATAATAATTTCATTGAGGTAATATTCTAAAAAACAAATAACCAAATCTAGAGAATAAAGACTAACAGTATTCTTAAAACAAGGTCATTTAAAAAAATCTGAGTCACAGTTCTAACTACTACCCTACTGACTTCCAAATCTTTTTTTCTACTTCTTAGGTTCTCTATTTGTGCCAAATCAAGCTATATTGATTATGGTCTGAATATGACAATAAATTTTCACAATATTAAATCCCATAATTTATTCAAAATAAAAATTTAACTCTTTTTTCAAAAAATCCCGTAGAGCAAAGAAAACTATTTTGGCCTTCAGACACCATTTATGCTGGCACCAGATTCTACCTACACTACTACTCTGTCATAATATCAGTATTTCTGCCCTTTTCTTAAACTCTTATGGTCAACAACTCCATAAAAGAATAACCTGCTATCAGAATCCTCTCCCATTAGTATCCCTTGTGGATTAAATGTTAACATTCTTTATGAAAGTTACATAATAGAAGTGCTGAATAAAAGAAATGAAAATTTAATTCCTGCTGAGTATCCTCTGAGCTATACTCCTGCAATATCTCATTTTAATAACTTAAAGAATGGACCATATTTAATAGCATTATAGTTCTTGGCTGGGAGAGACCATTGAGATTGGCTAGTTTAATCCCACAGATAAAACCTGATTTCATGGATGAGGAAACTGAGGCCAGATAAGTGAAGTTGATGTTTCCAAAGTCCCAGAGGCAAAAAGTAATTGAACTGGAACTCATATCTAGACCCTTTTATTCTAAATCATTTTATTGTACTTTGCTATATTTATACCTGTTATTTTAATGATAATGCATTTTCCACTAAATTTATGAAGTAAACCAAGAGCAATACTTCAGCCAATAGTAACTGTTCCACACTCTTACAAAAGGAATCGGGTGGTCAGTGGTGCTTGTGAGGACTTTAAGTTCTAATTTTAAATGTCCAATAAGGAACAGGTAGAAAAAGATTACATTAAAAGCTTAATTTTAATTTTACATACTTAGGAATTTATTGTTTTCTTAAGAATATTACTAAGAAGAAACATTTTCAAAGAAGTTCAGCAATTAAATAATTAATATTCTTTGAAGCACCTGCTATGTATCAGGCACTATGGTTAAGTGCTGGGAACATAAAGACAAAATTGAACAGTCTCTTACCTTAAGGAGTTTACATTTTACATTCTAAGGTGAGGAAGAAACACAATATGTGCAAGGATAAATAAATACAAAAATAGATACTAAGTAAAAAATCATGGATTTTTGTTTTTGTTTTTTTTTATATTGTTGTTTTTTGTTTTTAAGGACCCAGGGAAGAACTAGAAATTAAAGGATGAAAGTATGGCTAATCAGTAAAAATTCAGTTTATTTTTGACTAAAATATATTTGGATAATAATCAATGTCAAAAGGATGCACACAATAGAGATCAGTGTCTTAGCCCATCAATGTTCTAGTCAAGGACAAGCACTGTCTTTCCCCCATAAGCTAATGAAGGTAAACGGGATCAGATACTATAAAAAAGTTTAAATTCTTTATAATTAATTCACTTTTGATAAAGAATTACATATAAGTTATACTCCATATAAAACTACCGTAATCAGTACTTTGTGACAGTTTTTCATTCCAATGGCAGATTAAAAACCTCTTGAAGTATTCATACTCAGTCTCCTCCACAATGCATCATTAGGTAATGAGTTACTTTAAAAAGATAAAGGTATGTTCCCTGAGCTCATCTAACTGGTTCACCAGTGTTCTTGGTGGCTAATGTATTTTCATTAGTCTTCATTTTTCACACACTTTTGAAATTCCTAGGTCCAGCTGGGAACAGAGCCAGAAGTACTGGAATTCTCATGAGAAAGCCTGTTCATACCAAAGGCCTAAACCAGGCACAAAAACTGAACTGAATCTCTTAAATTTTAGAGGTTAATCCAGGGTTAGCTGAGACAGTGAAAAACTGCACAATGTTAGAATGTTTTGACATCCTATCATCTAAATAAGTAACATAACTTCCCTTAGCTATAGACAATCTTCTCCCTCTTGGTCTTCATGTCTATCCTCTCTAAATCTAAAATAGCCATTTTTTTCTCTTGTGATACAATATGTAAAAAATAAAAGGCTTCACCTTGGATGCATATTACAGCCTACAATTTTGCTACAAACCTGACTCCTAAAGCTCATTTGTCTAATGCTAAAAATACTTCCCTCTCTGGAGAGCCTTGCTTAGCCACAAAGCCAGAGTGTTTAGTCTGATTTGAATAAAATGTATACAGGTCACAACAATGACAATTTGATTTTTATTATTAAAAATGAAGTGTTAAATCCTCAAAGAAAATGATGTTATTGCATTAGTTTAATAAGGCCTCTCTTTTATTATAATATTTCTTTATTAGAAAAGACAGATGATGCATGTGGCTTTTTTATGCAGGAAAGAGAATACTTAGAAAAATGCCCTCTGTATGTATAAATGTGTGAGCATTTATTTGCACAATCAAGATATATACAAATGTGTTGTTTTAGAAATATATTCATGATGGAATTTAAAGACTACAAATCTCCAAATGTATCTACATGAATACACATATAAGCACTACTCTTAGGCATATTAAAGACATACGGCGAGGGAAGCAATCACAGAAGAGGTGCATGCAAACATTGAAGAATTCTGCTGTTTTTAGAGAGTAGAAGTTCTCTCTTTGCCTAGCAGCCAGCAGCAGGCTCTAGTTAGGCATGTATTGAAATTCTGACTCACAAAGTATTCAGGATCTTTTCATTTAGACTACTGAATACAATTAAAAGAAACTGAAATTTTGGGCAGTGTGAACTCTGCTGTACACCAAATCTGCAATTTATTAAATTAAGCACTTTCCTTTCAGATAGCATTCTCCTTCTTGTACAAGAAGAGAAAACTAACTTTTGCAACCTGAAAGCAAACAAGACAATATGAAGATGTTTCAGGATACAAAACATTTTAAAAACAAAACAATGGGTAGGCCCTCTCTGCTGCACTATTTCTATAAAACCACACTTGAGGATGCACAAAGAAGTTACTCAAAATAAATTTCAAGTCATACTCTCCCCCCCAAAAAAAAAGACTTCCCAGAAAGAAACCAAATTTTTTTTATCTATAGATGCAACTTTATCAATCTATCTGAGCAGGTACTACTCAAATATTCTGTTCCCTTTGGATTTTTGTGACTCTCTTTTGGTTCTTATCTAATCTGTCTGAGCAATCCTTCCCAATTTATTTTGCTGGTTCACCATCTTTATTATACCCATGGGTATACCCCAAAGCTCTGTCATAGGTCCTCTTCTTTTTCTTAACCTGTTCTGTCTCATGGACCCTTTAGAAGTTTGGTGAAGACTATATACCTTTCTCAGAATAATGATTTAAATGCATAAGACAGAAAGCATAGAATTACAAAAAAGATCAATTATATTGAAATGCAGTTATTAAAATATGATTCGTGAAGTTCAAAAACCCTAATTAAAAGAACATTATCTATTGGTGAGTCCATAAGCTCTTATAGGTTCAATTATTATCTTTAGGCAGAACAATCCCAAATATCTATATATCCAGACCTAATCACTCTCCTGAGATATCATCACATATCATTAACTGATTATCAAATGTTTTGAATTGTATGTTCTATAAGCATCTCAAACTCAAAATAGCTATAACAAAACTAATCGTCTTTCCCCACCGCCTTTATAAACTTCCCTATTACAGTGAAGAGTATCATTCTTATAATCACTCAGGTTTTAAATTTCAGTGTTATCCCCAACTTTTCAGTCTCCCTCACCTCACACAATATAATCCAAAAATTTACATAGTGTCGTCTGGGGATTCCTTAGGGTTTCTGAGAGCCTTTCAAGAGGTCAAAACTATTTTCACACTAATACTAATAACTTAATTTCTAATATGATAAATATCTATCCTTTTAAACTAAATGAATTAAAGTCCTTTGAGGTCCTCAATCATTTTTAAAAGTATAAAGGGGTCCCAAAACAAAAAAAAACAAAAAAAACTAGTTTGAGACATTAATTGCTTGCCAAATCTTGTCATTTCCACTTCCAAACCTCCCATCTATATTTTCTTTGCTCTTCTCACACTACTAATGAATAGAAATGAATGCACCTACCCAAAAGTAATAATAGATTAAGGATTTGCAAAATTACATACAGTATGTATATATACATACACACATATAAATATAATCTCATTTGATCCTCACCAAAAATGTGATACAGATACCACAGATAACATTTTTCCAATTTTGTAGGTAAAGAAATGGAAGTTTAAAGGGGTTATATGACTTTCCATGGTCCTACACCTAAAAAAAAATGATTGGAGCAGATTTTGAACTTAGGTCTTCCTGCCTGCACTTAATCTACTATATCATGATTCTAAGATAAAACTAGTAAGGTAGCAAGCACAAAAACATCTGACCCAGATTCTTAGATAATCTCTTAATCTGCATTGACTATTGCAAGGTATGTCTCCAAAGGTACTACTAAGAGAGAATTCTGAGGGTCTGAAGAATGGTCTTCTAGTACTCATAAACCCCCAAAGGTGTGCTTCCCCCTCTGAATAGTAGCTGGTATCAGTTAGCCAGCCAGACTAGATTAGCTTTTCCTTAGGGGTGCTAAGGTAGTACAATAAGGTATGGAGGCTAGTTGGTATGAAACATCCCCCTCCCACAAAAATCCATGATCATTTTTTTCACAAGTATATATAGAGTCCAACAGAAAGTGGGTTCATGCTTCAAATATGTATGGCAATGAAAGTAATGCAGAAATCCGTGTTCCACTTTGGCACTGTTTGGCAGTCTCCTGGGTTCCTGAAACAGTCTTTTCTCCAGGTCACTGTTTGCTGATGACACAGATACTGCATCAGATGTTCCAGGGACACTGCTAAGATCTTTCCAATTTTATAAGGCCCTCCTCTGTTCAAGGGGATGGGAAACAGAGAAAGGACTTTCTTTTCTTCCCCAAGTGATTACTTTTCATGATCCTGGCTGGAACGGATATATCCTGGCTTGAAACTAGAAAGTCACAATCTGGATTGGTTTGTCTTTTTATACATGCTCCCAAGAGTATGGTTATGGTCCTTAGTCCAAACCCAATTTGGGTAACCTTTTTGGCAACCTTGCTTCATCTAATGGCCTTCATTCCTTTCAGGATTCCATCAAGGATTTTTTTATACCTACTTTTAAATGTCTTTGATTTATTGATTGATTCAGTAAAGAATTTTTTTAATACTAGTTCATACCTCTGAGTGATTCAAATAGTCTGTATCTCTATAATTATTGATGTAAGGGAATAGAATATTCCTCTCACACTAAAACTGTTCTGTGCTGTAGTGATGGTATTCTAAAAACAAAAAGTATCTGATGATATCATCACCTAACTAAATTGTAACTTATAACCATCTTCAAACAGTTTAATTATATTTTTCCGTGTCTGTATTTGTGATGACTAAATTCACTTCATTAATATTACTAATTGTACATTGAAAGCCAGACCAGAATTATCAACTGAATCAGTAAGAGTAGATTAGGAAATTTATTTGCTTATTTTATTTCATAAGTACTTTTATATTTTCTGTATTTAAAAACCTATATTTTAAAAAATATCAGCAGGAAATACATGAGTATATTACCTTATTTTTATAAAGATTCCTAGCTTATATCCCAATATATCATAGGCCCATTTTTTGAAATTTGCTTCTAAAAACATAGTTGTAAAATCATAAATTACCCGTGATAATTTGGGAAATTGATCAATTAATACAATAAGAAAATTTTCATACTTGTGATGCTGCTCTAAATCTGAATAAATCATTAACATTACATGTAAAACAATTTTTTAACATTTGTTTTTAAAACTTTGAGTTCCAAATTCTATTTCTTCCTCCATTTCCATCCCTACCCCTTCATTGAGAAGGCACATGTGAAGACATGCAAAACATTTCCATAAAAGTCATGCTGTGAAAAAAACATAACCCCCCCCAAAAAGAACCTCAAGAAAAATAAGGTAAAAAGTATACTTCAATCTGTATCCAGACACAATCAGTTCTTTCTCTAGGTAGGGATTATATTTTTCATCATAAGTCTTTCAAAGTTATCTTGGATCATTATATTGATGAGAATAGCCAAGTGATCATCTTACAATATTGCTGCTATTTTGTACATAGTACATTTTACTTTGCATGGGCTCATGGAAGTTTTTCCAGGCTTTTTTTTTAACCACTCATTATTTCTTATAGCACAATAGTATTCCATCATAATCACATGCCACAAAATGTTTAGCCATTCTACAATTGATGAAGATCCTCTTGATTTCCAATTCTTTGCCTTTTACACTCTACTATTCAGCTGAGCTAATGCCTTAATTTATGTCCTTGTATCTGCAATTATTTTACTGTCAAATTTCCAGAAAGAAGTTATTATGCAATATATGCTCCCATTTCCTCACTTATGTCTTAGCAATTATCAAATGAGTATCTTTAGTGTGAGATAAAAAAGAAAGAAAGAACAATTTCACCTGATATGTTCTAAAGATAATAGTAATAGGTAAGGGCAAACTGAATGTAGAAATGTATTATGAGACTTAGAGCTGTTACCATCAGCTAGTACAACTGACTCTTCTGCAGAGTCACTGGTCAACATTTTGCACAAAGGGCCTAGGATGTCTTTGTCTCCTTCACAGACAGTCAATAAATGTGTAATTAGGATCTTGTTAAAATAAAGGAATAGAAGGTTCTAAGATTGCAAACTACAAGGTACTAATATAATATCCTAGGCATGCTATGTTATATGCTTGTGTCTTATTTTAGAAAATGTTCCTTCTTGTCACCTCTGTTTCATAAATGTACAATGCACTTGGCAATGCAACAATCTTCTGTATTGGGATGAGTCGGGGGGGGGCAAAGTGGTTACCTTAGGTCTTATAATCATTTGGAATGCTCACTACAGATGTACCTCTTTGATATTAAAATGTCTGCTATTTTTAAATTACAATTGTTCTAATTTAAGCAAATAAAATAATATTAGCAGATTGGGATAAATGATCTCTAAGTTCCCCTTCAAATCTAAATCCAATAAACCTCTAGCCTACAAATCTGTATGTCTAGTCCCATCATCTCTGTGTTCTAGATCACCATTATTAACTACTTGAGAAAACTTTCCAGTGCCTCAAATTCAGAATGTTTGCAAACACAAAATTCCACACAAACCTGCATTAATTATTTTGAATTTCTTTTTCTATTAACAGCAGTCTCATAATCCAAATCATTTTACCCTTCTTTCTTTTATTTTATATGTTCTTTTTCATTGTAAATTTAGTAATCAATAAACAAACTTTTTGATATGCAAGACATACTTTATATAATCAATCACTAATTCCTGTAAATTCTACTTTTCTGATATCTTTTGAATTCTATTTCATTCTTTTCATTCCCACTACTACCCCACTTCAGGTATTTTTAATCTTTTGCCTACACTATTATAATAGCATCTTAATAAATTGTCCACCTCTGCTCTCCCCATAACCCAAACCAGTCTATATAATGCTATCAGATTAATCTTCTTAATGCAGAAATCTAATCATTACCTTCCCCACTCAAATTTAAAAAAAAAAATCAATGGCTCCCTTTTGTTTACTAAATAAAACCCAAATACTTAGTCTGCCAGGCAAGTCTTTCTACAATCTGGCTTCAACCTCCTTTCCAACTTTATCTTACTCTACACTCCTTAACACACACACACACACACACACACACACACACACACACACACACACA
>JAJPUD010000890.1:83804-102418 GCA_023553655.1 Myrmecobius fasciatus
CACACACACACACACACACACACACACACACACACACACACACACACCAGTTAAATTTTATTATTACCTTTGTGACTCTGGTTTTATCTTAGTAAGTACAAGCACTTACTCCTTTACCCCATCCTGTTGAAATTTGTATTCTTTAAATCCCAGTTTCTGTTCTATCTTCTTCATGAAGACTTCCTTGATCCTCTCAGTTTGAATGTTTTCTTTCTCTCCTCTGTACTCCTTAGTTTTTTTTTTTTTTTTTTAGCACTAGTGCTCTAGTTTGCATTAATAATCTCTCTCTGTGTGTGTGTGTGTGTGTGTGTGTGTGTGTGTATGTGTGTGTGTGTGTGTGATTTCTCCAGTAAATGGTAAACTCCATGAGGGCAAAGATTATGTCTATTGTATATCTGCACCTTGTACCTAGTAGATATTCAACAATTGTTTGTTTTGATGTCAAAGTGCAGTTAATATCTCCTTCTCAATTGAGATAACAAAAAAAGGGGTGAATTAGTAAAAGTCACAAATGTAATAAAAGAACATTTAGGCATTGGGAAACAGAGTGTCCAAATGAGAAAAAAAAAGAGTAGGAAATAGTAAGTGAAAGTTTCATGCTATCGGATGATAGTTCCTAGTCTCTGCTATTCTGGAAGATATTAATACTAACATAATAATCTTTTAATCTATGAATTCAAGCCAGTGAGCCTGAAATGAAAGCTTGCTATTTTCAAAAGCTAGCAGTATCATGTCTTCCCACTTTATTAATTTAATGTTTTGGAGTCAAAAGCTTATATATTATTTATTTTGAAACTCAATAAAATGTTCATGCCTGATCTGCAACATTTCATATTTAGAGTCAATAGTTCAATGGATGGACTTCCTTTTCCATACAGGTCTTCACCTGTAATCTTATAACCAGAGCACTGGACCATGGAGTCGTTACCTCCTGGGATACATATTCATCTCTGTTACTGTGTGACTTTCTTGGCCTCTGTAATGTGATTGAGTATAGAAAAAAAAGTGATATCTACCAGCAATATCATTTGGTAATAGGCTCTGAAAATTATGGAAGAATTTTTTTCTTTATGTATAATCTACAAAATAATGGATTTACTATTGCATTAAGCAAGCTGCATGACTAAAGAATTCAAAGGCATCTCCCAGATCCCTCCTCCCTCCCAAAAAATGGTACAGTTGACAAGCTGGGATCATAATTTTTTTTAATCCCTATGCTTTCAATATATATATATATCCACATGTTACTATTCCCAAGGGCCCTATTAATGTGCCATTTTCAAATATGAGATGTTGATAAAGGGAGATCTGGTGAAATCTTAAATTTTAGTAATGTGGGGCATGTATATGATACAAACAAATTTTAAACAAACTATGAAAGTCTAACTAGTGCCATCTTAAACGAGAAATTCAAGTTCTTTGCTTTTTAACATAACTGCCAGCTTCCATGATATCCAATTTTCCAATTCATTGAAAACATTCTCCAGTTGCTGTGTGATTTCATAAATTGTATTTGTGATTAAGATGCTAAGTTTTTCTTAATATGTGGTTTTGATGAGTAAACAGTGACTTTAATATTTTCCCATTGGAAAAAAGTAATCGACTGAGGACAGATCAGGCAAAGGAGATGCATGGAGAAAGACTTTTAAACACACTATCACAATATATAAAAGGATTCATGTATTTCCTAATCACCCAACAAAGGTTACATTTAGTGCCAATTCAGTGATTATTTTCAGTTACTGAAGAAAAAGAAAGATTCCAATTTAGTGACTCTACTACTGCAGAATAGTGAACTTGTGCTTCTACTGAAATTATAACTTTAACAAATTGGCCTAGTGAAGTTATCCAGTACAAAAAAAAAGACATTTAAGCCTGTGATATCTTAGAATTTTGGAGGGCTAAGGTGAAAGAGGGAATAAGGTAACAATCTTGAAATATATTTCTCTATTAATTCAGATGTTTGCCACTATCTCATCAAGAAAAAAAAAAAAACATGACTGTTTTCAGTGATATAAGAAAAGACATCCCACAACAGTACTAGGATATCAGAATCACCTGAGTAATTTACTTTAAATTTCACTTTTCTGACACTGTATTGCTCAGACTCACGTGTGACAAGGCATTTTTTCCAATGGATTTAGCATAGTTTGGATCAAAGCTTCCTCTACTTCATTTAACAGATTTGTTCAGATGGGAGGTCCTGAGGGAGAAACAATGCTAGTAAGAGGGGGTTTCTGAGCATCTGAATATGTAGGTCATTGGATTTTCAAATAAATTATAGAATAACTTATCTATTAAGCAATCTTCACTGTACATATTTTATGAAGCTATACTTAATTATGGGTTAATGTATATCCCAAAGTCATTCTACAGTAAAATTAAGCCCATACATAGTCAGAAGACTACAATTAATAAAAACTATATAGAAAGACAAGGAGTCAAATGATTCAAACTGAGATACCATGAAGGTAACAATGTGGTAAAGTAGGCAAGTAAATTAAACAGGAGTCTATGAGTCTAAGCTGGGAAAGTGAATACTTAAAAATAGAGAAATTCAGGCTGTAGGAAAGTCAGAATGGTTGATTTTAAAATGCAACCCTACCCTAATACACCAGCAATAACTTTCAGATTTTTTCCTACTAACTTCATCAATGGCATTGCTGACAAGAAACAAAATTAATAGAAAAAAATGTGACTTTGTTTACAGTTTCTATTTGTGCATATGCTCCACTCTCTAACAATGTCCCACACAACTAGATATTCAAATATATTAAGATTTTTTAATATTTAAATGAAGTTGGGTAGCTATCATATCAGCAGAGATCCATTGTTTTTTTTAGGAATGAGTGTTAAAAGGAAAATCTGAAGCCTGAGAATTATTTTAGTTGATTCTGATAAAGAATATTAGTGCTACTCTTCAAACTCAACATGGTATGAAGTAGACTACTTTACTAATACAGTCCTCCTTAATTGTAAAAGATCAATAGGATATATAAGTTAAAGATAATGCTGATGACAAAACTGATATTTTTGGTTTTTTCTACTCAGTATTTCCTTCTGCCATTAATAACACTTTTGCACAGAAAAGAACTTTACAATGGAATGCCATTAGTTCCCTAAAAATATTATATAGTGACCTATGATTTTTGAGCAGAGTCCTACTTGAATTGACACAGAATATATCATCTCACTTTGTCACTCTAACACAAATACTTGTGATATTACTGCTCATGTAATCTATAAATGTTTATATTGTTATTGCTTGTAAGGATAACATGGTATTATAGGGCATTATCAAAATTTGACATTATCAAAAACTGTTATACTGGAAATTTATCTGGTATTCAGAAGTAGGAAAACATGCAGGTAAATTTTTCATTCTCTTGAAGCACTATGGTATAAATGTGGGCTCTAAACTTTGCTCAGTTAATTTTTAGCTGTATGACTTTTGCTAAGTGATAATCTCTCTCTGTCCCTCAGTTTCCTTATTTGTAAAATGAGATAAGCCTGAGGTCCCATACAGCTCTAAATCAAATGCTATTCTGATACCCAATGATACTAACCTGAAGCTAAAATGTTCTGTGATAAAGGCTATTATGATCTCATAGAAACTGTCCCTTAAATTATATGAATCCTGTATCCATGTTACTCATCTAGTTTACTGGTAGGATGGTTTTCAAGATTGTTTACAATGTGAATTTAATCCTCCCCACGGCACTGTTAATCAAGTCTGATGTTTCATATATTTAAGAATTTTCCCTTTCCAAAAACAGAAATTACTTTTCTTTTTTTGTTTGTCATCAAATTAAAGGAGATGACATTAAAAAAATAAAAACCTAAACCATGATATTGATAAAAACTAGCTTCATTTGAATCCACAGAGAATCTACCTTAAAGTATGGATAGAAAATCAATATCTCAAACAAGTTGTAGTTTTATGATTTTTGAGAAATTAAATATTTGTTTAAAATTCATCAAAGAATCATTGAGGGGGAAGAAAACTATTAATTAATTTCATTATTTTATAATTATTTAGCTGATAGAATTAAAGAAACATGGGTCAAATTTACAAGGAAGCTTAATTTGGTTTAATTAAACAGTTCATCTTTGGAGAAATCACTCCTTCAGAAAGGTTAGCTACTTTGGTCAAAGTATTTTTAAAAAGAAAAGTAAAGAAGCATTTAATATTGCTATGTTTTTAAATTATGAATATGATTTTTATACCCTAATGACTTTCTATACCAATATCTAAAAGATTATGAAAATATTAATTGTTGGGTAACAAGATGTACAAGACATTAGACTTGATGACTTGATATTAGACAGATGATGGACATAACTGAATTATTTCCTGAATTTGACTGATGAATTGAAAATATATTACATTAAGTAGCAAACCTACTAAATTCAAAGATTATAAATTGCTATTAATGTCCATCAAAAATAATAAGATGGTTTTTAATTCTCACTGCTATCTGAAGATATGAGGTAAAGATTCCTTTCAAAGAGGAGTTATACTTAAGTACTGTTCTGTACTGTCCTAGCCCCATGTGTGGGAGGGATGATTTTACTAATTGAACTTTTCATAAAATAAATAAATAAATAAATAAACAAAACTTGATTTCTTGGGGAATTGAAGAGTCTCATTTCTACTTACTAAACCTGAGAGTGAAGCTCGGTCATAGGTTCAATCACTTCCTGCTTCAGTTCAAAATATGTCATTCTGTCAATATCATCTACGTTGATTATGTCAAGCTTTATATACAGCTCATGGGATGAAATGCTCTCCTAAATTAAAAACAGAATTTTTAAAAGGAAATACACATACATTCCTATCTAGTTTCCATTCGATATCCTCAAGGTTAGTCCATGAAGTTAAACTCACATTAACTGAAAGTGATTTTTCTGGACAGAGCCATGTTAAAATTTTAATGGAAAAAAAGGAAAATAACAAAACTGCTTCTAGGTTTCAATTAGAATATTTTAAACTTATAATTTTCAAAATTGTAATGCCCTCACCCAAATCAGTAATCCATAAAAATGTACAAGAGATACAGGTTAAGAAAGACCTTTTGTTAACCAAACTATATACCCACATGCCAATAAAGTCTTTAGTCCTGTTTCATTCCATTAGGATAAAATGTATTATATACTATATTTTCATTCTCCAATTATTGCGTCACCATGCTTCCTACACTATAACCATCATTTACAGCTTTCCCACCCCTTCACAAATAGCTTGGGATGCTTCCCTAAGGCATTTGACTCTATAGGCAAGATTTTTATGTCCCATGCTTATATAGAACCAAATTACCACACTACTTCCTGGTCATCACTTCACTATGCTGCCTCTAGCTATCATCTAAAAATCATTCCTACTCTCCATATTCCCCATTGCAACAACTTTAGAGTCTGTTCCTTGGCTTTCATTTCTGATGTCAGCTTTTACCTCAAGCCTCTTTCCAGTCATCTCTACACTCATATTCCATCTTCTATTCACAGATTTCCTTTATCTATTGTCCTACCCATCTTAGAATATAAGATTCTCTGGTTCCAAGAAATATCTTGCTTAAAAAGAGAAAGAAAAATCCCATTTAAAATAACTGTAGATAATATAAAATATTTGAGAGTCTATGTGCCAAGACAAAACCAGGAGCTATATGAATACAATTATAAAACACTTCACACAAATAAACAGGTTTAAACAATTGGAAGAATATTAAGTGCACATGGGTAGGCTGAGGTAATATAATAAAAATGAGAATTTAACCTAACTTAATCTACTTATTTAGTGACATACCAATCAAACTGCCAAAAAATTATAGAGCTAGGAAAAAATAATAACAAAATTCATCTAGAAAAACAAAAAGTCAAGAATTTCAAGGGAATTAATGAAAAATGCAAATGAAGGTGGAATAGCTATATCAGTCCTAAAACTATATTATAAAGCAGTGATTATCAAAACCCTTTGGTACTGGCTAAGAAATAGAATAGTAGATCAATGGAAAAGATTAGGTTCACAAGACACAATAGTCAATGACTATAATAATCTAGTGTTTGATAAACCCACTCACAATTTGACAAAAATTACTAGGAAAATTGGAAACTAGTATGGCAGAAACTAGGCATTGACCCATTCCTAACACCCTATGCCAAGATAAGATCTAAATGGATAGTCTGCCTCTCAGATGTGTGGAGAAGAAAGGAATTTATGGCTAAAAAAGAATGAGAGACCATTATTGAACAAAATGGATATTGCATTAAAAGGGTTTTGTACAAACAAAAATCAAAGCAGCCAAGATTAGAAGGGAAGCAGAAAACTGGGGGGAAAATTTACATCTAATGTTTCTGATAAAGGCCTCAATTCTAAAATATATAGAGAAATGACTCAAATTTATCTCCAAATTGATAAGTGGTCAAATGACATGAACAGAGAATTTTCAGATGAAGAAATTAAAGCTAGTTCTAGTCATATGAAAAAATGCTCTAAATCACTATTAGAGAAATTCAAATTAAGGTAACTCTGAGGTACCACTTCACACCTCTCAAATCGGCTAAGATTACAGGAAAAGTTGATGATAAATGTTGGAGGGGATGGGGGAAAACTGGGACACTGATATATTGTTGCTAGAGTTGTGAATTGATCCGAACATTCTGAAGAGAAATTTGGAACTATGTCCAAGGCTATCAAACTATACATGCCCTTTCATCCAAGAGTGTCTCTACTCTGTTTGTATCCCAAAGAGATTATAAAAAAGGGAAAAGTACCCACATGTGCAAAAAACGTTTGTAACAGCTTTTTTTTTTCTAATGGCAGGGAACTGGAAACCCAATGGATGCCCATCAGTTGGGGAAATGGCTGAATAAGTTGTATTTATGAATGTAAAGGAATATTATCATTCTCTATGAAATAAGCAGGCTGATTTCAGAAAAGCTTAAAAAGACTTACATGAGGGCAACTAGGTGGCACAGTGAATAAAGCACCAGCCCTGAAGTCAGAAGGACCTCACTTCAAATCTAGTCTCAGACCCTTAACACTTCCTAGCTGTGTGACCCTGGGCAAGTCACTTAACACCAATTGCCTCAGGAAAAAAAAACTTACATGAACATGCTAAGTGAGATGAATAGAACCAAGAGAACATTGACACAGCAACAACAAGATTATGTGATGATCAACTGTGATGGACTTGGATTTTTTCAACAATGAGGTGATTTAAGGTATTTCCATAGACTTGTGATGGAAAGAGCTATCCATATCCAGAGAGACTATGTTTTTGTGTGTTTGCTTGTTTTTTTCTGTCTCCTTTTCCCTCTTTTAATCTGATTTTTCTTGTGCAGCATGATAAATGTGGAAACATGTTTAGAAGAATTGCACAAATTTAACCTATGTTGGATTGCTTGCTGTCCAGGAGGAGGAGGAAGGGGACGGAGGGAGGGAGAAAAATTTGGAACACAAGGTTTTGCAGGGGTGGATATTGAAAACTATCGTTGCATGTATTTTGAAAAATAAAAAGCTATTATTTTTTTAAAAAGAAATATATTGCTTGTTTTTATTTATGGCCCCACTGACTAATACAATACTTAGAAGACAGTAAGCATTTAATAAATCTATACCTAATTTATTCACCTATCTTTTGAAATTCTAAGCCATATACAACTTTGCTTCCAATTTTATAAGTAGGCAGCATATAAACAGAGGGTCAAATAAACCTGGAACTAAAATGTCAATTTGTCATTAATTGATGGTAATTCCCAAAAACAAAACAAAAGAATGTATCATAAATATAAAAAAGGAAATTGCATTATAAATTCATTCCTCTGATTTTAGTTTAGGTATACTTCATCAGAGCAAATTGGAACAGTATTATTAAAGACTGGGATCTTCCTTAACTATAATTCTGATCACTATAGACTAGAGCAAACCTACTAAAGGATATTAGGTCAATAATAGAGAGAAATGTAGCAATTAAAAGAAATATTCACAACCTTCTTTGAATTAAACTCATTATCAAATCATCTAAAAATTCTTTAAGGAAAAAACATAAAATGAGCTGAATATGAATTTATATTATTTTGCCATTAAATATAACCATTCTATGGAAAATGTGAAGCCACTAGTTATGGATATTTAACTGGGTTAAAAACTGATATTGTTCATATTGAAGGATTTATAGCACTTGAGACACATGATCACAATTATTTCATTTTCTTACCACATAATGAACCAATCATGAATCCCTTAGCATTCCTGATGCAAATAAAAAAAAATAAAGAAAATAATACCTGTGTACGGTTGAAAGCCACTCTAGCAAACACAGCTTGGGAAACACTGGCTCTCTTCAGCTCATCTCTGACTTGCTGGTAGATATCTGGAGAAACTTCAACTGAAGAGTTTGTTGGCTCTGGCTTAACTGCTCTGGGAATGGGGGGATGATTCAAGAACTGTTGGTTGATGGCTTGAGGGTGTTGGTGAGCCAATAGTCGGCTGACAGCTATCTGTTGGTTTATCAGGTGGGCCATTGCTATTTGTTGCCTTACCAATTGTGGACTGAGTTGGGGAGAAAGAAGACCAGGGCTCATGATGGGTTGTAATGTGGGCACTTGGTTTCGGATTGGAGTACTGTGGTGAATTTGGCTATGAGGAGACTGTTCATTAGTTTTTCCCAATGTTGCCAGCTGATTCATATTTGGTAAATGCATTGGACGTTGGCCCAGAACACAATAGTCTGTAAGGTTTTCTCTTTCCACTCTTTCCACTGTCAAAAAACAAAATAAAATTTTGTTATTTTAAATCACATAATTGCTGCTAAAATAGCTAATAATGAATTACCATGCTTTCATCATATGAGTATGTTCAAATAGACTTCTTTTTTCCCCATAGAAAAAAGGTGGAGAAAGTAGTTTAAGAGTATTATAAGTGAAAATCACTTCCACCCACATACAAATCATCCTCAACTAAAACACTAGAAAAAAATTTCAAATCAAAACTATTAACTGCTTCCACTTTGTGGAAATTACTTCAGTAATAAATTTTACTGAATAATGAAGAGAAAAATAAACACTATACAATCTGAACTCTTTCCAAATTCAAAATCTCCATCAACTCCCTGGGTTACTCTCATATAAATGCACCAGCTGTTTTCTTTGTAGAGTTTATAGGCAATAGTGCAGTTCATGATTACCAGGAAATGACAAGGACAATATCTCCTACCAAATTAACTGTTAACCTACTATTATAAAAACTATGAACACTGTAATAAACAACTTCCTAAAATAGACTTTATTTTCATAGATGTATTCAATTGCTAACTACTTTTACAAGAAAACTATATGAAGAGTTGTGTGTATTTGTTTCTTAGAATGGTTGAGATATGAATGTAGGTAAAAAAAAAAAACAGTTTATCACAAGATATCTCTACAAGCAATTAAATTTAATCCAAGATGGGTGATCATTTTGCTATCTACTTAGTGAATAAAAGGATCAACCCTTGAAAAAAGTCAGAAGTAATAGGTTGCTATTGTTTACTAAAATAAAAGTGTTAGAAGGCAGGGGAGAGAAAGAGACTGGTTTATGTTTGTAAAGTTCCAAAGAGTCAACAATTTTCTCAAGTTTTTTGAAAATTCAATTTCTGATTTAATTGTATTAAATTTTTTTGATTGATATTACTTCTTTATGAAAGTACACAATCTAAGACCAAAGTTGCAGTTACACTTTTTATGAGTACCACCTTTCAGCTCTCTCTCATCTAAGGAATATATCTCATTAAATGTAGAGCTAAGTGCTCTTAGAAACAAAACCAGAAGCACACATAATGAAAATTCAAAACAGCTAGATATCCTGAGTTAATAAGTATTATGCAAATGAAGCAGCCACATAATGTGCCAAAATATTTATAGCAACCCTTTTTGTGGTGACAAAATTTTGGAAATTGAGGGGATACCCATCAATTGGAGCATAGCTGAACAAGCTGTGGAATATAAATATAATGGAATACTATTACAGAATAAGAAATTACGAACAGGAAGATTTCAGAAAAACCTAGAAAGACTTGTAAATGAGCTGATACAAAGTGAAATGAGGAGAACCAGGAAAACATTATACACTGCATCAATAGCACTGTATGATGATCAACTATGAATGATTCAGTTCTTTATCAGAAGCACAATGATCCAATACAAGTACAAAGACTAACAAAAGAAAATCCTATCCATATCCAAATTAAAAAATTGATGGAATCTAAATGCAGATCGGAGAAAATTCCCCCCCTTACTTAATTATTTCTCATGTTTTTTTCTTTTAATCTGTTTCTTCTTTTACAGCTGTGACTAATATGGAAATATGTTTTACACAATAGCACATGTATAAATGATATCAAACTGCCTACCATCTTTGGAAGAAGGAATAGAAGTTAGGGGAAAAATTGTAACTCAAAATCTCATAAAAACAAATGCTAAAAAAAGTTTCTTCACATGTAACTGGGAGGAAATAAAATACCATTTCAAAAAACATTTGAGGATTTCATTTTTAAATTCACTTTGGCATGTATAAATGTTTTCATAATTTTGCTGGAATTATTGAAATTTAACAAAAAGACAATGTACAGCTACTATATATCAGAACAGCAGAAGCAAAAGTAAACTGGAGATAACTCAAGTGATATATGCATTTGGTAATTATTTTCTTATATTTTCAAATTCTGAAAAAAATTTCCAGAGTGGGCAGAAAGTTTCTAATAAAAATTTCTTGTGTTGAGTTGGAGACAAAGGGCAAAGACAAAGCAGAATGGGATAAATTACCTTTTCAACTTTGCAACATGGTCATGTTCAGAAGAACATTGTGAGGGAGTGACAGTAATTCTATATACAGCAACATACATGCATATTGAGGTCATTTAGAGGAGCAATTCAACTGACTCATAAAACTGTAATATCCTTCTACTCTTGACAAAGTATACAGTGACTCAATGATTGTCCTGCTTCTAGTTACAGTCTCTTGAACTAAAGAGAGGTCTCTAATAAACCAGCATAAATTTGGGGTCTCTTCAGTATTTCTAATTGAATCAGGGAAGTCCAGGAATATTTTGTTTCAGATCAGACTTCATAGAACTTAAAATCATGTTGCTGATTGGACACTCCAAGTAACTTAAGAGACATATTACTTTCCAAGTAACCTAAAAAAAAAAAAAAAACATATAACCATTCTGATTCACATAGGGATTCTCTCAATCTCCACAGTTGGCCCATGAGAGCTATGCCATATGTAGGGTTTTCAAGTAAAAGCAAGTCCTCAAATTACTATAAGTCATTCAGTTTTATAAAATGCATTCTTCTTAACAATCCTGTGGTGTAGATAGTATAAGTATTATTATTCCTACTTTGCAGATAAGAAACTTTAACCTCAGAGCTGTTGTGACTCCCTTCCATGGTCACCTGACTATTAAGTACAAAAGTAAGACTTGAACAGAGGTCTTCTGAGTCCAAATTCAGAGAAATAGAACAAATGTGCTCCAGAATGGCTCCTAAGCATTCAAATAATTCAAAGCTTCTAAGATATCCATAATTAGCTAGAGAGGTAAAGGTCTGAGGGAATTTTTTTTATTACTAATGAGTGAATTTGTTTCAAAACTACATTCTATTTCAAGAATTTTCATAGCATTTTAGGTAGCCAAGAACATTTAAAATAAAATTCAAGTGATTTCAGTGATCAATGTAAATATAAAAAGTGCACAAGGAAGACAAAAACATATTTAGATGCAGTTTTCCCCTAGTTGTATATAATCTAAATTATTTATATAATATTATAGTTTTTATTATGCTCTCAATGACTATTGTTCCATATATCTGAAAGCATCTTCCTCCTTGCATTCATGTATATTACTTTGTCATAGCTATCTTTCTTTTTTAATCTATAAATTCAGTTATTAAAAAGAAACTACTATAAATTTAAATGGATATTTTATTTTAAAATAAGTCAACTAAATTCTCTTTCATATTATTACAGTAACCTGTGATTACCAGTCAGTAATATTTGAAAGGATCAAAACCATTTACAAACATATCATTAGTTATCATAAAATCTTTGCTAAGCAAGCAAATTAGCTATGTTTTACTAGAGAAATAAGTAGTAAAAGGTGAGGTACATAGTTTAGGGTCATCCTATCAATTCACAATTGAAATGCAATTTTTTAAACACCTAATTAGTAGTTTTCTACATACATAATTATTCTCAATTAGCTAGCATCCAATTAACCAAAGTCCTCTATTTACTAGATTAGGGGTTCATCCATTCTCTTCTTTCAAAAGAAACACAGATGGCAAGAGGGAATAAAGAAAAAATTAGTTGTATTGCTGTTGTTGTTCAGTTGTTTTCAGTCATGTCTGATTCTGTGACCCCATTCAGAGTTTTCCTGATAAGGATACTGACGTGGGTTACCATTTCCTTCTCCATCTCATTTTACAGATGGAAAACTGAGGCAAATAGATCCAGGATCACATAGCTAGTAAGAGACCAGGTCTGAACTCAGGAAGATGAGTCCTGACTCCAACCTCAGCACTTTATCAGCTGTGCCACCTAGCTGCCCCTTCTAAGCTATATGTTAAAGTTAGCATTCATCATCACTTTGCAACTTTAAAATTATATAATTCTAGTTCCCTATATAATCTACAACTACACAGATACTCAATAAAATATGCTATTCTGGATGAGACGCTATAAAATCCTCGATTATCAAAGGCAGAGATAATAGGAGTAAAAAAATATATTACTATTACAGAAAAGTGAACTAATGAACTTGTAAAGATTTTCAATAAAAATTTAAAATGGGAGGAGGAGCAAGTTAATAGGCAAAAAAAAACTCTTTAGAATATTCTATTACTAAGTAGTTCAGGTAATCATTTTGTAAATGTAACCAAACACATCACAGTTTGCTCATTGGTTGATAAATATTCTAATAAAATTTAAAGAAAAAAACTGTTAATATATTTAGAAAGTTCATTGCAAACATGTATATACCCTAATAATTGTCATTATTTAACATATTTTTTTTAAAAAATTCATGTGGTAATTTTACTCTTGAGTCCTGGTTTTAAACTTGCATTTTTAGAGAAAGTTTCTGCTATTTCATCTTTCATTTTTCATTTTGTCTTTTGAAATTATGGCAACTTCCTAATAAATTGCTTATTTCACATATTGAGCACTCAATCTTATTCAAAATAACATTAAACAGTTAATTTCATATACCTAAAATTATACAAGTGGCTAATCACTTATAAACTCCTTAGGAATAGGGATTGTTTCATTTATTATACTATTTAAATTTAAATAAATACCCTGGCACAGAGCAGACTCATAATAAATGCTCCTTGACAAATTGATATCTGCCTATTTAAGTGTTTTGTTGACTGACCTTCATAAGAATAAAGTAATTAACAGGTTAAATTTCCTAATTCCAACATGATTAAAATGTTTTGACCAAAGTGCCTAGTATTTCTCATTGGTTTATAAAGAAATGCAATTATTATTTTAGCTTGTCATCTTTTTCAAAAAAAAAATAAAACGTGACTTGGGAAGAACTCTTTAACAAAAGATAAGAGTAGGTTCTGCAGTTTTCTTGAGAAAATCATTTGAGCTTTTTTTAAGAAAATTATTTGAGCTCTGAGGACCTCCATGGTTTTGACTTGACAATTCTTACTAAACCCAGGGGATAGACAAAAAAATTGTAAAAAAAAAAAAAAACATAAAATGTTTGGAATTTTTCCCACAAATATGTCTATAGAAACACAATTATTTTCTTTTTTTAATTTTTAGTTAAAACTAAATATAAAATAATAAAAAGAAATAGAAAAAGAAAGAAAGAAAAAGGAAAAGTTTTTTTAATTGTTATGTGCCCAGCAGAATATCAGAAAAAATTCAAAATATGTAACTAAAAATTTCCATTTCAAGAAAGCATATATAATAATAGAAGGCATTATATTCATAACTATCTATACATATACACAAATATATATATACACATATACATATATTTATATACACACATACATATACCTATATGCATATATATATGCAAATTTATATCTATGTAGACGTTCATCTAAAACAATATTAATATCATTTATATATAACAGATTTCTCTCAATTGAATCTTTAAATTTGATTTTATCAATAACTATTAGCCCTACTTTTTTCACAAAATAATTTTCATTTCCATCAGACCTTCCTCATTGGCTTGACTCAGTTCAGCAATCTGGTCTTCACTTCAGAGAAGGAAGAAGACTAATTCTCTGGGAAAACTATAGACCATTTCAAGACCTCTCTTTCAAACTCAGATTAGGATACCTCATCATGACCCATTCAACCTACAATGATACTGTCATAGAACATGACTCTTTACTGGCTTAAAAAAAGAAAAACTTCCCAATGAAAGGCCCATCAGAGTCTAAACATCCCATCAGACACACTTGGGAACTCAGTAGAATTTGATAGGGAAAATTCATTTCTAAAGCCCAAGCTCACATCCAAGTCTTTGATTGAAGGTTTCACAAAAGAAAAGATCAAGAAGACGACAATCTATAGCCAGGCACAGGTGGCTATAACAATCAGAAACTGCATGTCCTATTCAATCAGAATTGATATATTACACCTGGAGAATGCTCTAACTCTACAAAGAAGGAAAAATGATCCTCAAGTAGAATGCTTCCTAGATGCCTGATCCAAACCTGTGAAACCCCAGAAGAACTCAAGTTCTTGTCCTATCCATACCTTCCTGGAAACAGGACTATGGAGGACAGAATCCTACTTATCTAACAAACAGAAGAGATGATGAGTTCTGGTATTTCTTTTCTCATTTCAATTACCATCAAGCAATAGCTCAATTCCAAATGATCATCACCAAAAAATCGTTCCCGCTTATGTGGAATTCTATCAGACTATGAAATGGAACAGTCCTGAAATTTATGTTCATATGGCATGATAAATAGGAAGTGAATAAGAGAAATTACCAAGTCTAAGAACTAACCATCCATAGTAATTTAATACCATATGTTTTATGACCACTCTGAGACTAACTCAATGACTGGTAAATGCCTATTTAAAACTTTGGTATCATGAGAAACCATAACCATTTCCACATTGCTTCACTTGATAGAATCAACTCTAAAACTCATATCTCAATACAACAAACCCAAGATTTATTTCAAATCCAGCCTCACTAGCTGTTTAAACATGGGCAAGTCACAACTTTTGTTTGTCTCAGTTTTCTCAGTAGACTGAAGAAAATAAAAGCACCTACTTCCCAGGACTGTTGTGAGGATCAAATGAGATAATAATTATATACTGTTTAGTACAGTGTCCAACAAAGATTAAGTGCTATGCTAATACTGACTACTATTATGATTATTTGATGATGATGACTGAGAAGGGTACACAGAGGCAACTTCTTCCTGGATCCTTTATTTAGTAGAGATTCCAAAGCAATAACTGGCTGAAAGATTTCAACATACTTCTGAGCAAGGTCCTCTCAATTTCTCCTATTTCTCCTTCCATTTTCCATTATCTTTTTTATGTTTAGACTTTTCCCATTACATTGTGAGCTCCTATGAGCAAAGATTGTCTTTTACATTTTTTTGGATCCCCAGCACTTAGCACAGTGGCTGGTACATAGCAGGAGTTTAACAAATGTTTATGGCCTGATTAAAACAAAAACTTCCTATCTACAACATTATATTACCCATTTCAATGCCTTTGCCTGGATTATCTATTATTCATAACTGAAATGTTCTACCTTACCAACCTCATTTAAAAAAAGGCTTATTACCAGAATCATCTGTAACAAGAATTCAATCAAGGTGAAAAGAATTTATTACTTTTTTTGAAATGTGTTCATGATTTATTTATTTTTTTTATAAAGCTTTTTATTTACAAAACATGAGTGACCTTTCAACATTGACCTTTGCAAAAAAACTTCCTTCCCCCACCCCCCACCCCTAGATGACAGGTAATCTAATACATGCTAGATAGGATAAATTATATGACAAATACAATACATGTATACATATCTATACAGTTATCTTACTGCACAAGAAACATCAGATCTAGAAAGAGAAGAAGAAAAAAACAACCTAAGAAAGAAAACAAAATGCATGGAAATATTCACAGAAAGCGTTAAAATGTTGTGTTGTGGTTCACTCTCAGTTCCCACAGGCCTCTCTCTGGATGTATGACTATCTTCATCGCAGAACAACTGGTTTAAATCACATCATTGTTGAAGAGAACCAAGTCCATCAAAATTCATCATTGTATAGTCTTGTTGCTGTGTATAATGTTCTCCTGGTTCTGCTGATTTCACTCAGCATCAGTTCATGCAAGTCTCTCCAATCCTCTCTGAAATCCTCCTGTTGGTCATTTCTTACAGAACAATAATATTCCATAACATTCATATACCATAATTTATTCAGCCATTCTCCAATTGATGGGCATCCCTTCAGTTTCCAGTTTCTTGCCACTACAAAAAGGGCTGCCACAAACATTTTTGCACATGTGGGTCCCTTTCCCTCCTTTAAAATCTCTTTGGGATATAGGCCCAGTAGAAACACTGCTGGGTCAAAGGGTATGCACTGTTTGATAACTTTTTGAGCATAGCTCCAAATTGCTCTCCAGAATGGTTGGATCCGTTCACAGTTCCACCAACAATTATATCTTTGGAATTATACTAAGTACCAAGAATACCTTCCCTTTCCTCCAAAAAAAAAAAAAAGAATTCGATGGATGCCCATCAATTGGAGAATGGCTGAACAAATTATGGAATATAAATGTTATGGAATATTATTATTCTATAAAAAACGACCAGCAAGATGATTTCAGAGAGGCCTGGAGAGACTTGCATGGACTGATGCTGAGGGAAGTGAGCAGAACCAGGAGATCATTATACACGGCAACAACAAGACTATATGATAATCACTTCTGATGGACACGGCTCTCTGCAACAATGAAATGTTTCAAACCAGTTCCAATTGTTCAGTGAAGAAAGCCATATACACCCAGAGAGAGGGATATGAAATGTGGACCACAACATAACATTTCCATGTTCTCTATTGATATTTTTTGTAGATACTATTTTGTTGTACAACAATGATAAGTGTGGAAATATGTATACATATATTCAATTTATCAAGTATTTTAACATAATTAACATGTAGTGGATTTCCTGCCATCTAGGGGAAGGGTGGGGACCAGGGAGGAAAAAATTTTAACAGAAAGCTTTGTAAGGGTCAATGTTGAAGAATTACCCATACATATGTTTTGCAAATAAAAAGTTTTAATAATAACAAAAAAGAATTTGAATGGTCCTTCCCTTTAAGATAATTCTAATCTAATAGGAAAAATAACATTCATAAATCAATATCTACAAGTCAAATACAGAGTTGATGAAAGGTAGATTTAAAGTCCCCCAAAAAAGACTTCTATGGTTATTTAGTAAGCAATAAGAATCCCTCCCTACATCAATAAGTAGTTTGTTTACATATCTTTTATTCATCTAGTACAAATTATTTTATTACTAGTTTATATATATATCTATATATCCCATTTTCCTATAAGATCATTTAGCTCCCATGAAGATAAAAAGAATATCCTATTATTTTTGTAATCTCACTGATCTACAAAAATAATAGATGTTTAGATGATTTATGTGATGAGTTTTTAAATTTTGTCTATATGACACTAAATATATGCAGGAAAAGAGGAGAAAATGAAGTGTCAGTTGAATAGCAAATTGGTTTAAAAGCCAATTTTAAATTAGAATTCCCCAATAAGTACTGGACTAGATGAATAAGTCCTTCTCATTTAGACTAAATTATTTCTAGCACCTGAAAACAAGTGATACAGACTAAATGTATTTCCTCCCCATTTAAACACCAGTATGTGTCATCCTAATTGGCTCAACGTAACTGCTGATTAACAAGCAAATCAGAGATTATCTTTCATGAAACTTGAAATTTAAGAATTACTAAGTTTCCTTTGCAAATACCTAAATTTGAATTTCTAAACTTAGGATCCTGAGGTAGGTCACTTGTTGGACTCTGCTTCTCTATACTATCACCTCAACAATGTGTCTAGTTCATAACTCTTCAGTAAATAATTATGTTGGGGAAAAGGGGAGGTTGTGGTCTTTATAATCCAGGTTCTCCCTTTAATACTTGCTTCCTCATTTGAATACCTTTATAAGGATGCAAACTTTCCAAAAGCACTTTTTCCCAAAGAAGATATTATCACATTAGCAAATCACAAGTACAAAATATTTCCAGCTTTCCACAGATGACTTCCCTCACAACAACCTCCAAAATGGGTAGTATGATTATTATTCCCCTTTTAAAGATGAGGAAACACATGTTCAGACAAGCTATGGGACTTGCCCAAACTACAACAACTAGTAAATATCCAAACCAAAATTCAAATACTCATCTCCTCACACCAAAGCTTTAACATTTCTTACTAAAACATGGTCCACTTTAAAAGTCTAAAATTATCAATGAAAAGGCAAAGGCTTGCAGAGGGTCATAATAATTGTTTTGGAAAACTACCTAGAATTTCATAAGACTAAGGTGTTAATAGG
>JAJPUD010000890.1:102428-153500 GCA_023553655.1 Myrmecobius fasciatus
TAGGAAGTTTAAGAAAGTTTCTCTTGTTTAATAAAGGGGAAAGGGAATACAATGGTTTTGGTGAAGGGAAATTGAGGGAATTTCTTTGATAAATTAAAAAAAAACATTTCCTTATCCTTTAAGGTACTTATGAAAATATAAATAAATCATCATAAATTGGAGCTAAAGGTTTCACTAATGTTATTATATTCTTTAATGTTATTAGCAGGTTTGACACAACAACTATAGAATACAATAAATATTTATCAAGTAACTACTTTATACACACCATTTTGTTTAACACTGGGAAGATATAACGTTTGGATAAATCATGGTATCCCCATAACTTTGAGAAATTTACCATCTGCTAGCAGAATAAAACAAAAATTGAGATATAGTAGCTAAATAAAATCTTACATATTGAGTGCATCAGAAAGTTATCACAACTCCCCAAAAAATATTGTGTGAATTCTAAAGAAAAAGGCCATCATCAATAAAGGGTAATAGAAAAGGTTATCAAAAAAAGAACTAATTTGAAGTTGGTCTTATTAAAATTGGAAATAATTCAATAGGTTAAAATAGGAGGAGTATTATTAACATAAGAAATGGCCCATGGAAAAGGCACAAAGATAGTAAAATACATCTGAAAACAGTTTTCCAATTTTCTGGACCTTAAGAAAAGGAATTACTATGAAACATATATTAGGCACCTAATAACTTTCTGGACCACTGTCTTATCATGGCAGAGGGGCTTGCCAAGTGGGCCAAGTGAAATTATGAACTATGTCATGCAGAGTTATTTAAAACAGGTAATAGTGGTACAATTTAAAAGAAAGTAATACACTGGAAAAGGAAATAGCAAGACACTCCAGTATCATTGCAAAGAAAATCCCATGGACAGTATTGGGCTTGGTGCATTATGGTCCATGGGATTATGGAGAATAAAGACACAACTTAATGACTGAACAACCACAAACTGATTGATAAGGGTGGAAAGGTAGCGTGGCCCTGAGTTGGGAAATACCTTGAAATTCCAGGCAGAGGAGCATGGACTTCATTTGAGAAGCAGTAAAGGCCCATTGGCTATTTTCAAGCAGAGGAGTGATGTAACCACATCATTAGTTAAGGAAGGATTCTTTGGAAGTGCTAAGAAAAATGCAATCCATTTGGATGGAGTAGAAACAGCATGCAATCCATTTAGGAACAATAATTCATATGAGGGTGGAAGGCTATATAAGGGTGATCACAATGAGAAGAAAAGAAGGAAAAAAAATATTGCAGAGGTTGGAATTCATGGGATAAGGTAAGTGACTGAATAGTGAATCTATTATCTCCTGAGTTTGTAAATAGAACTCACATTTAGTACCCTGAGTATCTTCCAATCACAAAATACTGATGAGAGCAAAGAACTCATCCCAAAGCTTCCATTTAAAAATGACTCCCAGGGGAAGCTAGGTGGCGCAGTGGTTAGAGCACCAGCCCTGAAGTCAGGAGGACCTGAGTTCAAATCTGGTCTCAGATACTTCCTAACTGTGTGACCCTGGGCAAGTCACTTAACCCCAATTGCCTCAGCAAAAAAGCAAAAAAAAAAAAAAATGACTCCCAGAGTTTACTTGCCAAAACAAAGTCAGGAACTATATGAACACAATTATAAAACACTTCACACACAAGTAAAGTAATATTTAATCAATTGGAAGAATATCAAGTGCTCATTGATAGGTTGAGCTAATATAATAACAATGGCAATTCTACCTAAATTAATCTACTTATTCAGTGGCATACCAAACTCCCAAGAAATTATTTTACACAGCTAGAAAAAAAAAATAATAACAAAATTCATCTGGAAGAACAAAAGGTCAAGAATTTCAAGGGAAATAGTGAAAAAATTCAAATGAAGGTGGCCTAGTGGTATCAGACCTAAAACTACATTATAAACCAATGGTCATCAAAACCATTTGATAGTGTCTAAGAAATAGAGTAATTGATCAATGGAACAGATTATGTTCACAAGACATGATAGTCAATGACTATAGTTATCTAGTGTTTGATAAACCCAAAGACCCCAGTTTCTGGCATAAGAACTTATTATTTGACAAAAATTTCTGAGAAAATTGGAAATTAGTGTGGCAGAAACTAGGTATTGACCTACAACTAATACCCTATACCAAGATAAGCTCTAAATGGGTTCATGATTTAGGCATAAAGAGTGATACTATAAGCAGATTAATAAAACAAATGATAGTCTGCCTCTCAGATCTGTAGAGAAGGAAGGAATTTGTGGTTAAAGAAGAATTAGAATACACTTTGGAAAGCAAAATTGATAATTTTGATTATATTAAGTTAAAAAGTTTGTGTGCAAACAAAACCAATGCAGACAAAATTAGAAGGGAAGCAGTAAACTGGGAATTATTTTATAATCAAGGGTTCTGATAAAGGTCTCATTTCTAGAAAATATAGAGAATTGACTCAAATTTAAGAATGCAAGGCATTCTCCGATTGATAAATAGTCAAAGGATATGAACAGACAATTTTCAAATGAAGAAATTAAAACCATTTCTAGTCATATGAAAAAACGTTCTAAAGCACTATTAATCAGAGAAATGCAAGTTAAGACAACTCTGAGGTACCAGTTCACATCTCTCAGATTGACTAAAATGACAGGAAAAGACAATGATGAGTGTTGGAGAAGATGTGGGAACAGTGTGACACTAATACATTGTTGGTGTAGTTGTGAACTGATCCAACCATTGTGGAGAGCAATCTGGAACTGTGCCCAAAGAGCTTTTAAAATGTTCACACCCTTTGATGAAGCAGTATCTCTGCTGGCTCCCAAAGAGAGCATAGAAAAGGGCACACATGCAAAAAAATGTTTGTAGCAGCCCTTTTTGTAGTGGCAAGGAACGGGAAACTCAGTGGATGCCCATCAGTTGGGGAATGGCTGAATAAGTTATGGTATATGAATATAAGAAATTATCAGCCAAATGGTTTCAGAAAGACCTGGAAAAACTTACATGAACTAATGCTAAGTGAAGTCAATAGAACCAAGAGAACATTGTACATAAGCAACAACAAAATTATACAATGATCAATTCTGATAGATATGGTTCTTTTCAACAGCGAGGTGGTTCAGACCAATTTCAATGGTCTTGTGATGCAAAGAACAATTTTTTTAGAAAAATAAATAAAAATGACTACCCAGGCCAGTCATCTTTTCATTGCCTACCCAGTTGCACTCCTATCAACTAAATTCCATTTCCAACCAAGCATCTTTCCTGACTCTTCTCTTTTCATTTTCCTTTTATGTGTTATCTTCCCCAATACATTGTAAGCTACTTGAGGGCAAGGAGTATACAAAAAATATTTTGGAAAAAAACCCTCATTTAACAATGAAGACACTAAGGCTGAGAGAAATTGTGACTTTGCCCAGCTAGTTATTAATAAGGCCAAGATAAGCAGCACAGAGAAAGTAAGGACTTCCTGATGTGTGTGTATATGTGTAAAGAGAGCTAGATAAAGATATACTATAGTTTACATACAGAAAAGGAATCTAAAACATGAGTAATTGGTTGGCCTATGGATAAAACTAAAAGAGAACTAACACCCAATATGAAAGGAAGTAAATCCCCTCTCTAATCTTTAAATTCAATAAAATCCTACTATCAAGGACAGAAAGTCTCACTAATAACCTCTAAGAGTTTTTGCTATTTTGCTCATTGTGCTTATCAAAAGTGCAAGCATCTTTACACCTTAAGCAACTTAATTATTTTTAATTATTAATTATTATTTAATTATTATTAAGCATCTTAATAAATGTTGTTGAAATGAAGTGTTTCAGGCCAATTCCACTAGACTTGTGATGGAGAGAGCCATTTACATCTGGAAAGAGGATTATGGGGACTGAATGTGGATCACAACATAGTATTTTCACCTTTTTGCTGTTTTTGTTTGTGCTTTTTTTTCCTTTCTCATTTTTTCCCTTTTTGATTTAATTTTTGTATAGCATAATAAATGTGGAAATATGTTTAAAAGAATTACATGTTTAGTCTATACTGAATTGCTTGATGTCTAGGGAAAGGGGACGGGGGAAAAAGGAGGGAGAAAAATTTGGAACACAAGAATTTGCAGGGGTGAAGGTTGAAAACTATCTTTGCACATATTTTTAAAATAAAGAGCTATTATTAAAATAAAAAATGTAAAAGATGCTGAACATATGATTGTTGAATATGCCTAAATGAAATTTCAGAATGTCAGTCCATCAATAGACATTTATTAAGTGCTTATTATATGCTATACACTGTGCTAAGCACTTGAGATACAAAGAATCATAAAAGAAAAGGAGCTCGCTGTGTAATGGGGACACAACATACATGTCTTCATATCTATGACTGGTATGTATACATATTGTATGCACATGCATACATTCACCTAGAAAGTTAGAAAAATCAATGAAAGATTATTTTATGGCTTCCTGGAAGAATTCAGTATATTCTGGAAGATATGTCAATGAACTAAGCAAAGCTAGGAGGAAGTGTGAATTTGTATACATTGCAAGCAAAAAGAGTCAGGACCACTGATTCAACAATTCGACCAGATTTACCATGTGAACAGTGGTTATGAAAATATGGACAGCCAATTGTTGCAAATGATCCAGATGTCTGGGTCATGTAAATAAGTATAAAATATCTGACCAAAGCTTATGATATAATTCTGGCTGATATAATTCCATAGTACAGTTTTAATTTCTAGTTGGCTAGTTATGAACTTTCAAAATTTATTTTTGTCCTGATCAGTAGGAAACAATATTGACTATTTGTAAACTAATGTCACTTTTTCCCTGTTTTGTTTGCTAAAAAAAAAGTATGTAATTTTTTTAAAAACCCTCATTTGCAAATAAAGGCATAACATGATTCAAAGAACATATTAAAGAGACATAATGATTAAGTAGAAAGAACATTGACTAGGAGTCAGCAAACCTGCATTCTAATCCTGGTTTTCCCTAGCCCTGTGGCCTTGAGAAACTCCTTAGACTCCAAGAACTAAAGGGTAATTCACCCTTAGACAATTAGACAAGATTATTGTCTAAGACCATTGTCTATTATTAGATAAGACTAATAATAATTTCAAAGAAACAAACTCTTAACATTGGAGGAGAATTATAGCTATCAAATGCTCAAAAGCAACACCAAGCAAAGTTATTGTTCAATCAGCCCCTTTCAATGTGTTAAATTCATTTGTAAAATGCCTGCAGATTGGCAGAAATCCTCTGCCTCGTTATTCCCTTCCTCAGGCAAGCCTATAACCATTATGGGATGAGAGAGGGCATGGGAGCTAGAACAAAAGTGGCAAAAGCATCCATGATGATAGTAAGCATAGGGATTCCAGGCCCCTACTGATACAATCTAATTATTCAGAAGCCATGAGATTGGACAGCACTGCTGGAACTGTTGAGGACTCCTGATACCTGAGAAAAGAGTCTTTTTCTTGTCTTCTCTTCCCTTTTTCTCTCTTCCCTCTTTGGAAAGGCAGGAACCTAATGCCTTCCAGGTCTTATTAGGATAGTATTGAGTTGGAGTTATTCCCATTGTGTCTAAATCTGAAAGGAAAGTGGTTCTTCCAAAGGGAGAGTGAGCCAGGAAAATCATGTCCAAGAAAAGGAATAGCAAAGAGTTGGGGAGTGTAAGAAATAAGAACCCTGTTCACCCACATAGTAGTACTCCAACCACCATTGCTAGACACTAAAAATTTATCTCACACACACACACACACACAAAAAAAAAAAAAAACCCTTATCTAGCAGATTAGAATATCTAATCTAAAACAAGTAGGATTTGGGGGAAGCAAAGATTCACATGCAGTATCTTTTTTTTTTTTCCTCAGACATTAAAAAAACTATTACCAAAAGGTCTCGCCAAATATAATTAAAGAAAATATAAGCAGTTTGAATTAACTGGAGGGCACAAGAAAACAAAGCTCAGCATATGGGTATCTTTTAGACTCCCAAACCTAAAGGGTTTTTTCTGGGGTTTTTTTCACCCTCTAAATTTGTTAAAGAAAATTTGTTTCTGGGTTGAGATCTAGCTTGGAAAGGCTCTGCCTCAGGCTGAAAAGTCAGAGCCAAGTTATAATCCCCTAATAAAATAAGACTTGTAAGGGAAATGCTTCCAGCTCTAGAACCAAAGCTGTACCAGTGGGCATTGTGATCATACCACATGACTGGTTTTCATAGGTGTGTTTTCCTCTTATTATCAGCATCCTTTTTCCATCATTTAAACTCCACAGGAACACATGCCTCAACTACAAAGCAATTTAGTTTCAGATACCTCTGCCAATTTGGTAATAAGAACCTCAAATTATTTTGCTGCCTGGGGGAAAAAATGAGTATTATTCCTCTTTACCAACATTATAGTCTCAATTCTCCTCTTTGGAACACTATTGTACTTTTACTTTCAAATCATTCTCCATTTACACTTTACTTACTTTATTTGTTAGGAATATTCCTAGAAAATCATGTTTAATACAATACTTATATGGCAAATTATATTTTACCATTAGTTTCCATTTTAATTATAAGGCTGTGTTCTCAATAGAGGAGAGGAATAATGTGCTTCATTATATAATATAGAACCACACTTGGATTATGAAGGACAAAAGGGAAACCATTGAGATATTGAGAAAAAGAGGAGTTGAGTAGCCCCTCTAAGAAAGATTTGTGGGAAACATGGATGAGAAATTGTGAATCAGTTATGTATGTGCTACATAAACATATATCAATACCTTCATGAATTGGATGTCCGCAATCTCTCTAAAGTGCTGAAGCATCCTAACATTCATATGCAACAGAATATTGACTTTGTCAGTGTAATATTTATGTGATTCTCTCATATAGTCTTGGAAACAAAAATTAATCAAATGGGCATTGATGCACATGATATCTATGTACTAAAGTATCAGTTTTGTTTAAAAATACAAATAATTTCAATTTTATTGAGAAACGAAAATAGGAGATCCTATGAGACTTGAATGTGAAAGGGTTTTATTACAGTTTCAGTTATTAATGCCATTGTTGAGCTGAAAAAAGTCTTAAAGATTAGCTTTCTCAAACATCATAAGCAAACCCTCACATATATTTAGTAAGAAATTAATACTGCCATTAAGGCAGAGTTGTCCTACTATCAGCAAAGTTTGTTCACTGCAGGGATTAATTAATAACAACAAAAATCTCTTTTAGAATCTCTCCATCTCCTTTCTGTATTGCTCTAAGCTTCACTACTTTAGGAAATATTTTTTGTAGTTAACAAAATGTAGTTAGCAGCATGCTCTATTCAGAGTCAAATATGAGCTTTGGATTTTGATACAATTTATCATATGTGTAAATGAGAACCCATGCTAAGTTAACACTACATCTACACTAAAGAACAAAGAATATTGGGAGAGGGGAATGCATCTAATGTCTGAAGAGCATTCCTATTGCAATATCTGCCAATTAAAAAATGATTAAAATCTTTAAATCTTTTGTAGCTTTGGCTGGGGGGAAAGAATGAGAAATATAAAGTAGAGCATAAAGAAGAAACAAAGAAAAATCTTTGAATTTATACCATAGAGCAGTCATGAAGTCTTTGGGGCCCTAAATATGCCCCCTAAAATGCCTGAAGTCTAGTTTAATCTAGATATCTCTTTCTATAGTAGTTCTGAAACTTTGAATTATTTGATAATTTAAAGGGAAAGAAGGGAAGAAGGGAGCAAAGGATTGTTATACACCTGTTATGTGTCAGATAACTGTGCTAAATATTTTGCAAATATCTCATTTGATTCTCACAACAACCCTGTGAGTAAGATGCTATTATTATTCTTACTTTAGCGTTAATGAGATGAAGCAACTTATAACAGACCCTTCAATTGGTTCTTTGGGACTGATCTTATTCAAGCTCTCATCAGATTCTAAAACCTTAATAACCAATTAATCAAACAATCTGAAAGGTGATTTCCCCCTCCCTTTTTTTTCCTTCAGGCCATTTCTACATAGTACCTATTCTGGAAGAGTTTGAAGTGCTTGCTGTTCTTTGGTTTTTAATTTCATAAAACATCATAACAACTCTGAGAAGTAAAGTATATTCTCATTTTATGGACAACAGAATATACATCAAGCTCTCACTTTTCAGGTCCCAAACCTGTCTGGGGTTGATTTAAGGAAAGGTATATGTAAAGGGAGGGAGAGAGGGAAAAAGGGAAAGAGGGGGAGAAAGGGGGAAAGAGGGAGAAGAAGAGGTAGAGAGAGAGAAAGGAAACGGAGAGAGGGGAGAGGGAGAAAGAGAGGGAGGGGGAGAGGGAGAAAGACAGGGAGGGGGTAGAGGGAGAGAGGGAGGATGAAAAAAGAACAAGGTTAAATGACTACTACAAAGAGAATAAACTATTATCGTAATACATTTTTCATAATTTTTCACAGAAAATGCACATGGCATCCTTCTTTAGGGATGCTAAGGTAAGAAACTAGCTAAAACCGATTGCTATTGAGTCACTGGCATGTTTTCAGTGGCTAGATTGGCTGCCTTCAGAAGAATGGACTACCAACTGAAGATAAACCACAACTATCCCTACCTCCCTCTGTTCTGTCTTTGTCAAAGTATCTCGTGCCAGCTAAGCTTCAAGAATAAGCAAGCAGCTGTTGCTCCTTTTAGTTCTTTCTACCAGTCTACTAGAAGGGTATTACTGTAATGCATCTTTGACAAGACCAAGCAATGTGATCAGTGGCCAGTTTCTCTTTTTAAATCCTCAGGCATAAAGATTACATAAACATACAATGACTGTTCCTACGTCTTTGGTCTGTTGTGAATGACAATATTCTTACCAAAGAAGCACCTGTGAATTTAGAATTAAGCCTTCTTATGTCCAAGTAGGAAAAAAAGAAAAAAAAATACTTCATTATTTTAATCTGGTCAGAACAGGATCTGAAACAAGGTCATTCAGACAGTATTGTAATAATATTAAAAGTAATTGTCCTACCTAGGACCCAAGATTATTCAAAGAGCATTGTAATGATATTAAAGTGATTGTACTGACATATTTGAAGACCTGAATTCTCTTATAGCATATTTGAGAGAAAACATTGAATTCCCCTTATAATATTAAGCCACCACTTTATAAATGATAGAATTTAGGGTACAAGAGGTGCTTTAAATGTGGTAACTTTATATTATTTCAACTATAATGATCATGATTACTTATTTCTTTTAATCACGACCCACTTAACCACTTTAGTGTAGAAGAATAGTTCAAGGAGTTTAATTTCCATTCAACATCTAATCTTCATGTTTACCAAAACCCTTCATGGGCTTTGTTTACTGTCTGCTTGCTGGCCTGCACGTTTGATCTTACAAGACTGGATCAGACAGGGTCAGATAAAACACTGATTACTAGAATAAGGCAGTCATGGTAAGTAACACTGGTTTTTGAAAACTCACCCCAGATTCCACATTTTGCATATAAACTTAAATACACAAATATGACAGTTAACAGAATTTTATCTTGAAAAATGAGGGGGAAGGAGAGATGGCAGTAAAACAATCAATGCATTTTATTTTAACTTTGAAGAGGGCATGGCTTAGTCCACTGTATCTAAAAACAATATTATGTGACAAAAAAAAATTCTGACAGCTTCAACAACATTCAGATGAACTTCTAGTGACCCTTTAATTTCTGATTCGTGGGCTATACACAAGGTTCTGCTTTATGCTCATTTAGTAATAGAAGAAAAAAACTAAGTATAAACTAAGTTCATATCCATTAAATCACTAAATCCTCATTTGGACCTGCTCTGGAAGTATTCTATATGAGCATTTCTTTGCTGGGACACATGCCTGTCCAGAACCTGGCACATAGTAGGAGTATTTTTTAAATGCTTGCCAACTAATATTCTAGTTATTTTAAAGAAGTAGGCCACATTAAATGCTTAGTATTTTATGGTGTTTGTGAACTACATCATTAAAATTGTATTATCATAAAAGAGGATAATAAAATAAGTATACCTACAAAGTTCATAGTATTTTGAAAACAGCTATAAAGGGATAAGATTCTTTAAAAGATTTTAAATATTTGCTCTTTCATATTGATTGATCAAATTTCTTAAAACTAAAAATTACTGTAAAGGATATATTTCTTAAAATAATACTCCAACAGCCTAAATATTTCAGTTTCAGAGCAGATTATATCTAGTCAGCCAAAACTAAAGACAACACTTAGGATTGGAAGCAAAACTCTCAATAATTAAACAATCATTACCATGTTCTCTATAGTAAGAAAATAAACTGAAAATTATAAGCTTACAAAATAGTCAGTTATGTGGGGACTGATGTTATAGTAGTGTGTGTGGAATAATACAGAGTAATTTCTTAACTATTTTATCACCTTCCACAATATTTTGACATCACAAAACAACTAGGTGCAACTAGGTTGAAAGCATTAGAAACAGGGACATACAAAAGCAGTGAATTCATTTAAAAAAAAGCATTAAAAGTAACTCTAACATTGTGCCTCTGAAATTAAAGAGAAAAGAAAACAATCTATCCTAATGTGATCTTTATAGAAAAGAAGGTTAACATACTAAGCAAAACCAACTTAGAGCTTTTTTTAAAAATAAGTAAAAAGTTAAGTTATATTTACAGTAAGTCAAACAAAATGCATACTGAGAATGTTTACTTCAAATTTCATACAATTCCATTTGTATATAGTTTTTACATCTGTTGTTAATGATATCAAATTATTGATTATTCACTTTTACATATTTATTTAAGCATTAGGTATAGAATCTGAAATCTGATGCTTTTTTCTTCCTTCCAGTAGACTTTTATTTTTGCTGGATTTTAGTCATATTTACTTTGATCTTCCAGAGTATATAATTATTTTACTGTTTATTTATTTCTATGAGAAAGGAAAAAAAGCTTGACCTAAGATATCTATATGTGGCAATTTGTAATGGAATCACATAGCTTATGTTTAGGAAATCATGGTTTTGATTAAGCAGCGACCATTTAGTTCCCACTGTTTTATTAAAACAGACATTAGTAGATAATAAGAAACATATTTAACACTGTACCCTGCATTTAGCTTGTGACATCACTAAGGTTATTTTGAAACTCTCTTCTGTGCTGCATATCTTCCATTGTACATAGAAACTGGTTGAGGATGGGAGCACAGAAACCAGCCTTTTGTATTCCCAGGCAGATTTCTGTCTTTTTTTTTCTTTTTTTTCTGCTACTGTTTTCCAGATTTGTAAAAGCCTGGAACTCTTCTAATTTTTTGGGGGGGGAAAGCATATATAAACTAGCAACTTATTAACTAAAAATCATCTCTTTCATATGTGAAATGTATCTCATTATCAACTGAACCTGAACTGAAAAAATTAATCACACAAAAGAGATTGTACTAAACCAAATATACCAAAAACAAATGTAAAAATTCTCTTTTACGAGAGTTGAAAGTTATTTAATTGAAGTTATTTGAATGTTTATTTTCCATATATCACTATACCTGTCATGAATTCTTTATTTTTCCTCCCACTCCTTTAGTTGATGAATCAACACCACTTGAACTGTTTTATGGCAGCTTGTGTTTACTTCACACATACCTTAACCTTCTCTTTTCTCCTCCTACTCTCTCTCTCTCTCTCTCTGTGTGTGTGTGTGTGTGTGTGTGTCTCCCCCTCTCTTCTGTCTCTGTCTCTCCGTCTCTGTCTATCTGTCTCTCTCTATTATCTCTGTCTATCTATGCCTGTCTCTGTCTCTGTCTCTCTCTCTCGCTCTCTCTCTCTCTCTCTCTCTCTCTCACACACACACACACACACACACAATTTATACACCCATGCATACATATGTCCATAATACACACACATACACACAGAAATAGCAAGGACGAGCTACATCACTTTGAACAGTATGTGTACCCAATGTGAGGCAGACTCTAGGTTTGGATCCTTGACCTCTTGATTCAAATCAAGGTCTTATTCTGATTTTACTATACTTTAAGTTTTAACTGTTCATTTACAGAGAGAGAGAGAAAGACAGAGAGAGAGAAAGTGCTTAAATAACTGCATACTCTAAGAAATAAAGGAAGAAATTGGAAGATACACACACAAAAAAAATTCCCACATGGAATCTGTAGTGGCAACTGTGAGAACACTACAGTGAAGGGCTTCCAGTCCCTCTAAAACTGGCATTACACCCTAGTCTATTGAAATAGTAAACTCACTGCAATTTGCTTATAACATCAAGTAAATGTGATCTACCAAATGACCTTGAAACTACATAACTCTTTTGATTTTTAGCCAAGAGGATGTGTTCAAGCACTTTAAAAAAAATTCCCTTAAAAAAAACAAAAACTTGGAAACATTTACAAAAAGAAATACTTGTGAACCACACAATAATGTTTTATAATGAGAAGGAGCCATTCATTGCATACTGCACAAGGGTCAATATTAATAATACTATATAAAAAGTACTCAAACAAGAAAAAAGTCCTAACAATTTTAGAAGACGTTGAAAAGTAATATATCAATTCAATTTCAGAATGCTTAATTTCCCATATGTAGGTCAACACCTTGACTTTCTTCATAAATATAGTTCAAACAGACAGGTATTATTCTTTTCACACAATTAAAGTATATCCATAGTATTATACTTCTTAAAAGTAACCTTGTAAATAGGTACAAAAATGTTTACTACCTTACAAGAATTATTTTACAATCCTGTCTTTCTAAAGAAAAAGAAAACAGGTTGTAAAACAAATTCATCTTGTTTCTACTCACCCACCATAAATTGGTATTTGTTCTGACATAGATCGTTAGTTAGGTGTTAATAAGGCACTATTTAGACATACATATAATGGGGAATGCATAATAAACAGTAAATGCATGTATGATGGAAAATAGTACCTTTTAGCATCAATTTGTTACATTAAAAAAATTAAAATCTCTCAAGATGTAGGGAACATTAATTGATGAACAGGTGTTCATAAGCATTTTCTAATGTATAAGGAAAATTTTAAAATAAGAATATTATTTTAAAGAATTTGACACTTCAATAACATCTGTAAAAAAAAGTACTTAAGGGATCAGAACTCACTATTGAATTATTCTCAAATAAATATGATACTACTACCTAACCAAATCCTATCTAACATAACATCACAATCATTCTAATAAATCCTATAATATTTAAATTTGTATTTCTTCAGTCCAGAAAGACAAATATATAGTGTTCTTGAACCAAATCTAAAAAAAATATTTTCTACTTATATTTACATATATTTACATCATATGTATACATGTAGCTATTTATGTCTATCTAATCAATATAGATAGATAGATATAGATATAGATTTATAGATTTGACTCTTGACAGGTGACCATTCTGCATAAATTATCAACTTTATGTAATGCAACAATCATTTATTTTAAAATAGTTTTTATTCTCACACACTTTTATTTTAAAGCACTGAATTTTGACCACATTTCAGAAAGACTTAAAAATCTTTGTTTTGTGAGAAATTACAAGTGATGCTATATTTTAAATTACAATAAGGCTTAATATTGGTACTAATTCCAAAGAATCAACAATTCATTTGCCTAAGAAAGATTTGAGAAAAGACGTTAGAAACAATTAAGGTGAGTTACCTTTAATCTTCTTGTACTTTTTATACCATCTCCCAAACTCCTGGCACTTGGTTGCTGACACATTGGCATAATATGTGCTATTTACAATGGATGAAATCATGCTCTAGAAAAGAGAAAAAAAAATTTGAACATCTAAAAAATCTTTCAGTGACACTGGAGGGCATATTACATTACTCATACCAAACATTCCTTGTGTTTTCTAAAGCTAAAACAGTCTCATCAAAAAAGAAATCAACTTTATTTCCTATTTCCTTTTCCCAGCACAATTATCTGAGTTCATTCCTAAAGTGAAAAGAAAGGGGGAATGCCTCTAGACTTAGGGAACCTCTCATTTTATATTTGAATAGTGTCTTTACTCCAAAAAGCCCATTCTGAGGCAATCTTATACTGGGGAACAGACCCAAAGATTAAACACAATGGGTGAGAATAATTGTGATTTAGGAAGCAGATTCTAAAGGTAAGATGAGATGCTCCAGCATGCATAATCCAAATAATGCTTTTCAGATGTTTTCTGTTCCGCTTCCAACTGCAACAAGACCACACAGCCAAGAATCTGAGAACATTCGTGCTACTCACTACAGAACAACAGTTAGGCAAATAAGTTAAATTAATATAATTTATAGAAACGTGTGATTAGCACTTGGGTGAAAATTCACCAAATGAAAGTTAACAGTACTATTTAGAGCAAAGTAAACTAAACATAATATTGTATGTTTTCAACCATCCAAGCTGAAACTTTCAGATTACTCAGTTCCCTTATCTCTACCATGTTCATCCATTTTTCTCCCAGCCCCCAAATTTTCCACTTTATTAATCAACTTATTTGTAACTTCTTGACAGAACTTAAGAAAAGATAAACAAAAACTGAATCTGACCTCAATTAACAAATAAAATAAGTTATACATTTAGAAGGAATTTTTTTTCTTTAGAGAAATATATGCAGTTAACATAAATGTATTAGTGGCATGTGTATTTGAACAGAGGGAAAGGTTAATGCCAAGTTTTTAATTTTAAACCCATGGTGTGTGTGTGTGTGTGTGTGTGTGTGTGTTACTTGATGGTTTTTTTTATAATTCTGCTAGAGCTAGAATATGTTTCTCAATCATATGTGGACATAAATCAGGAAGTCAAATGAACCATATAAAGCTTTTACATATTTTTTTGAAATTGCATCTTTCAGAAAAACCAGGAGTTTTTGCAGGAGTTCAAAAAAAATCAGAATTTTGGATGACATTTCTACATAGTGCTAGGGAAAAGAGGGTAGCAATAATTCAAGACAATGGCAAGTGATTTACCAGGAGATGCAAACTCCAGCAGTTCCCTGTAAGCTGACATTCAAAATACTACTCCTATGCAAAATCAAACTCATGTGTCTCTCATTCTACCCTGGCACTATTTTCTAAAATCTTACATCTGCTCTAGGATTCCACTCCATGCTTGACCCACAGTCTTACTCTAATATAACCTCAAATGACTCCCACTTTTCCCATATTTCACATGGTTCTGAGTCTTTTTCTTTCTTTATTTGTCTGATGCTGCATTTTAAAAAACATTCCATTGAAAGAGTCTAAAAAACTAGCTCCAATCACAAAAAAAATGTTTTTGCCCCTTTCAAGCTAGCAGTTGACTACCATCCCTGTGCTATCATATCCCTTGATACTAATTTCTAAAAAGTAAGTCTTTATCAAAGGAGAAAAAGCATGATAAATGATCTGTTAATCCCAGAATTTGCAGAATTCAGACTAAAACAAAGTGTTATATATTAAGTAACTCAGTGATTATCCCCATTCCATCACAGCATTAATCCTCAGCATCCTAGGTATGGTATTTTCCTTTGCTAATCACGAAGCAGGTTGGTAAAGTTGTTTCATAGCCCTCTTAACCTTATACCCCACCCCGGCCCATGTCTGAGCTTATCTCTAGCACAGAACATGGGAAAGAAACCCTGATCCAGGGGTCTGTGGATCTGAATTCCATTTCAGACTCTTCCAAGAACTTGCTCTGTGACCTTGGACAAATTATTACCTGCTTCTGGGTATAAGTTTTGAGAAATAAAAGCAATTGTACTATTTGATCAAACTCCCTTCCAGGGCTAATATTATAGGAGTTTGTGAAATCTTCTCTTCTGATGTACTGTTCTGATATAAGAAAATCAAACCACAAGGATTTATTAAGTGCTTACTCTAAACTGGACTAATCACTTATAAGTAAAAAAAAAATGAAATAATCCCTAGTCATAATAAACTTAGATTCTAGCGGAGGAGATAACAAGGATATATAAAGATCAATAAAAGACACTTTTAGAATTAACTAGACAAATGAAAGAGAATTGAGGACATCTTACATAGTAGAAATAATATTATTAAAAGTTTCAAATAAAATCTCTCAAAAAGTAGACAGAAATCTCTGCAAATTCATGCATGTAACAGCATAAATGCCTTTGTGATGCTTTTATTTTGTTGCTTCATCTGGATGAATGTAACCACCTGGCAAGTAGGGCAGGATACAGGATATGGGGCCAATTAGACTGGAAAGCAAACCAAAATAGAAGATGCCTCAGGCTTCACTTGGAGCCATTTCTGTATTGTTCAAAGCCTCAATTCAAAATCACCTAGGTTCTTCAGAATGCACCTTTCCTTCTATTTGTTGATCACCCCAGTTTCCTTCCTTCTCTGGCCTCTAATTGTAAGTAGCCTAGTATCAGTGGATATATAAGGCAGGGAAAACAGTGAGTATGCTTTTTACTGGTCCATTACCAAAGTCCCAGTACTGAAGAATTTCACATACCTCATTTAAAAGAAAGAGGTAGTTACTCTCACATACAATAGGCCTTGCTCATTTTCCTAGCTTATTACTCAGAGGTTGATAATAAGCCAGTTTCCATCTCTGCTAGCACAGAACAAAAAGAAAAAGATTTAAAGTGCAGAGTAAAGGAATTAGGTTAAACATGAAGAAAATTTTCATGATAATGAGGTTTCTTTGAGATGCTAGAAAGATTTCCCCCAAAAAAGGACACAGTAGCTTCTTTTTAAGATATCTTTAAAAATTGCATAAATTTGAGAAAGTTTAAATATCATGAAGATAGAGGGACATACTAGATGACTTTCAAGATCTTTTCCTGCCATATTATTAGACTAAAACATATCTGAATTGACCCTAAAATACACTGTATATTTTTTTCATGACTTGAAGCCAACTTAATGAAACCTTGTCATAAAAGCAACAGGAGTCCATCCTGCAGAACTATCGTAATTTTGAATCTTTTAATAACTTCAATAACCAATCAACCTTTGAAGGATCTAAGACAGAAAGACCTCATGTCAAATTCTATTCTTTAGAGATCTAGGGTTTAATGTCCCTTCATAGGCTGTTTTCCTATGATACTTACTTTCAGATAAAAGCAACAGACTTTCTCTTGTCCCCAAATATAATCAAGGTAGTAGAATACACATGTTATCCCTATTACCTTTAATCTGAGGATGGTGAATTGCTTGAGCTTGGGAATTCTGAGATACCATTGGGTAAAAGTCAATCAAGTGTTTATACTAAGTCCCACACCAATTTGTTGTAATTTGCTGTTGTCAATAAAAGAATGAGCATGGACAAAAGATATTTCATATTCGGTAACATTTTTAAATATAGATTTTGATGAACTATGATTTTGTGGCAAATTCATGCAATGCCAATAAGCAGCCTTCACCTTTATTTTTTACCTCAACATTTATTTGTCATAAAAGTGGAATTTTAAATTTTTTTATATTCTTATCCAAAAAATTAGACATTTGAAATAGTCACATTTTAGTCCCTATGACTTTATTGACAATTTGATCACCTAGGAAAAATTATATATAAAGTAAATATGCTACTAGAAGGCTGTATTCTTTATGATGAGCTTATAATACTGATAAAATGCGACAATCTCATGTAATAAAAATAGACTTTAAATATGTGTAACTGGTTAATAGGAGAAATGAACTCAGGCTATTCAGAGAATACAAATGAGGGACACCGTGGCTTCAAGTTGGAGTGAGAAGTCTTTAATTTAAATCCTGTCTTTGATATCAGAGTTTAATCTAGAATAAGTCATTTTATTCTCTAAGAGGACCCAGGTTCCTCTGAGGTAAAATAAATGGACATGGCTAGATTAATTTATCCCTAAAGTTTCTTTTGGTTCTATATCCAATGAAAAAAACTGGTTAAAAATAAAAACATTTAGGTAATCATCTGTTTTGCCTAAAGAAGGATAATTAAATTGATTTGCTTTCCATTGACTTGACTCATAGTTAATGACCAAGCTAATTGATCTCTTATTTTGGCATGATGTAGACAGGATTTAAGTGTTTTCAGTGTTGCCTGCTGAAACAATTATCTTGGGACATATTGTTGGAGTAAAAAGGTAAAGCTTTATACTCCTCATGATAGCTTCTCCTCTATCACACTTATCTGACATAATTCATCATACCAGAAATCTATAAAAGCATTTTTAATATTTGCAACTTTAATATATCTTGATATAAAATCCCTATCGGTTCCAGACTAAAAAATTGATTTCCTCAAATATTGTTTCCAGGATCAAAGAAGGAATGAGTAACTGATATATGTATTTGTGTGGGAGTCAACTTTGCAAACTGCAGAGTTCATTCTTTTCAGACTAAACCAGATTGGCAACCATTATTTACTATAATGTGTAGCTTATAGGTTAACCCTAAATTATTACACAGACTAACTTCTAGTAGTCAGACCTGTTCCTAGAAAATCAAAGAGGCTGCCCTATATCCTAAGATTTATGGTACCCTATACTAATTTAGGGGCTAGAAAGAATACGGAAACACAGGTAACTAGCATACAGTAATGAATAAAGTTGTCAGCTGGTGCTTTAAAAATTACTGAGGCTCAAATATACCAGACATATAAAATTCAATGAGACAGAGATAGATTGGTACTCTAAATACAAACTTCCCCATTTTCCTTCCACACATAGACTCCATAGCCTACATATTATTGTACCACTTTCTCCTTTGAAGTCATTTTTACTATATGTTTTAGACAAATTTTAACTGTTTTGTATTGATGTTTTTGGTTATTAGTAATGGTGGCTATATTTGAGGGGCAAGGGGTTGAAAAAGAATAAATATGAACCTACAGAGTATAAATTGCTTTGGAGATTGATAGTTGCAATTAAATTTTAATCCCAATTGATGGAAAACTGCAAAAACATCAAACCAAGATTATAATACCCTTCTCTGCCTTCTGTCAATTAGTATTATCTAAATAGGAATTCCATAAATTTAAGAAAACAGATACTATAGGCCTACCTTTTATAAGCAGTATTAACTTGCTAAAGTTACCAAATCTCCTAAACTAGTCCTTGAAATAAACTACCTCATGTCAATAGTTTTAATTGCTCAATTTCCTATTTAGATATTACAAAAATACTTCCAAAAGAAAGAGGGGTGGAATGATCATTTCTGATGTATATTACTTTTAGTCAAATCAATGAAATAAATGGCATGAGGAAGCTGGATTAGTTGCCCCTAGTCTCTGGAGAAGTTAACCTACTCAGTCTTAGAATTCCTGTTACCTATCCTACTACAATGAGTGGCCCCAACCAGACTGTGTTTTTACCCAGGTCATTTTACAATCAGCGGCCCTCAAACTACGTCCTTTATCTAATAGGAACTATAATCTTTACAGCCACAGAAAAAAATGTCAAGTTAAACTATCAAAAAACCTTGGGTGAATACCAAAAAGATAGCCAGGAAAATCCATTTATAATTATCCATTCAAGTATATAAGAAAATGGAGTCAATAAACACTGAATCATTTCTTTACATAGATAGTCAATTTGAGAAATAGCATAGATTATAGATTTGGTACAGGGAATTTTTTAGGTAAGTATATAACATAGTCACTATTGTTTCTCTTGCTTCAGTTACAGCTACAGTTACTATTATACTTCTGCTTTTCTCATATATATTATTAACACTACAGGCATACTTCACTTAATATTATTGATCTTGCAAAAAAATATGATTTCAGGTAAAACAATATTGCAGGAGTGGGGTATTGGCAGCAAGATCCAAAGCCATGATCATAAATAGAAAATATCTTCCTGGGGAGCCAAAAATGTTACTATAAAAGATTTAAATTGATGTTTATAAAGGTAACAGGATTACTCTGAAGGATAAGACTACTTGGGTAGCTAACAACCTAAGATGTTATGATCATCATCAGATGTATGTCTGACATTTGGGAATACAGATAGCAAAATAAAGGAGAAATAAGAGATGGCTAGTCAAAGGACAAGAAGAAAAAAGTTCAACAATACATTTGAACAAGATGCCAATTCTTTCCTCACCAGGAATCTGCTAAACCCTCTGTTGAGATCTAGCTGGCAAGAGTAGTGATACAAAATGGCTTTAAAGAAAAATTCTGTGTAATGTGTGTGCATACATGTGTTTGTATATACAGATATGTTTGCCACATCATAAATCTCTGAAGTAGTGCCAGCCAGAACCTATACCATTCCCCCAGCAAGACCCAATCAATCAGGTTCAAGAACGAACCTCCCTTCCTCCCTTTCTCTTCCCCACTCTTCCCAGATCCCACAAGTATCCCTGAAAGGCTTCATCCAATACCAGGTTAAACCAAGAGAGGTAGCCTTTGCACCTATCCTATTCCAGAGTTTATTCTCAATTTTCCTGGGAATCTCCTTCCTCTTATATTTTTACACCAACATATCTATCCATCCAAATCCCACTCTTGCTGGAGGGAACCCAGAATCCCCTCTACACTTCAATCTTTAGAACCACTTTCCATTTTCTAGTGGTAATGGGCAACATCCCACTATCTTAAGGATTCCTGGGCCTTGTCATTAATCCTGTAGTTACACTTCACAACTTGGAGGATGAGTTCCTTAAGAACAGATGTATCTAATTTTTCTACTTCCATTCCCAGCATTTTATCCAGCAATTGGCACAAAAGCCTTTAGTAAATACTTTTTCACTCATTCTTTAAGAAAATGGAAGAGCATAGTAATCAAAGGGGCAATAACTTTGAATTTACAGAAGTTTAGCTACAATTTTAAACATACTTATGATTTTTTTCTCTACTTTTATCCTTTATATTCAGAAGCAGCAGAATATAACAATTAACATTGATGCTTCTTTGCTATCTCTAATAAGGGCACAAACCTTATAAGTAAGTTATTTGTCTAACCAATTTACTATTACTCTGTGATCCATAACAAATGAAGAACAAATATTCAAACTGGGATGGTCACTATGGATTGGCTGAAGAACAACATAGTTGAGAATTAAAGATGTTGAAGGTTGTGGGTCAGAGCAATTTTATGCCTATCCTTACTTGAGTAAGGACCCATCCTCAGGTCAAATTATCTTTTTTTTTCTTCCTTTGACAAAGGTTTCATCTATATAAAAGTACTGAATCAAACATTCGGGTTTTTCCCCCCAGGGCTCAATATAGTAAGAAAAGCTTTCTACAGCATTTTCTTGTTGAACAAACTGAAGCATAGTTGCATCTCTTAAATTTTGAATAAGTCACTGAACTTTGAAGAGCTAAGTAGAGTGCTCAAGGTCACTAGATAGTTGATTAAATGTATGTAAAGTATTTACAGAGTTATCAATCTGCTTTTTAAGGAGCTGTCCCTGTAGTGTTACCATGTGTCAATCAGCTCCAAACACCAATCAGATAATGAAAATAAACTTAAATCAAGAAAAATAAGAGTCAAACTTCTTGATTGTGTTACTGTGACTGAATCTTCTGTTTTGAATAAAAATGTATTGTTTGGCAACACATTAAATCATTTCTCCCAATGTTTTTCTCATTTCCAAAATGCTGTTGCAGTCATTATATGGACACAAGACACAGATAAATTCAGATTTACAATTAACAATGACAAGCAAAATCAAGATCTGCACTAAAATTTGTATATGTTCTAAATGTCCTGCCTAAAAGACTGATTCATTTCTGTTCAGTTCAATGTTTACCCACATACAATGAAGGCCCTCTTTGATTTGGGAGACAGGTGTAAGGCACCTCCCCAACTTGCACAAGGAATAACATAATTTATTATTGTAATTTCCTGTGCCCATATATTTAAAAAATATTTTGATGTTTAGGATAAGTTTGAAATTTTATCCCAAATTTATTCTTTATCTGACCCCAATTTGTTACAATAACTTTCAACGTATATTTTGTTTATGATTTGGTAAGCATACACATCTGTAAAAGTAGAAAAACACTAAAAATACAGGCTTTTAGGCTGAAATTCTTCCAGACAAACCAAGAGGCTCCATCCAGATGTTTTAGAAACAAAATAATTTTACATTAGGAGGTTCTTCCCATATAGCACTATGAAGTAAGCATATTCTACTTCAAAGGTTTCAGATCCTATTATGACACAAATATTGAGTAAAAATGTATGGTCCCCTTTCTAATGGATTGTTCAGAATCAGGATATTCATCTCATGACATAATCAGGTTTCTCAGGCTTTCTTCAATTCTTTTTTGCTGTCTGTTTTTGGGGGAGACAAGGGGGTTAAGTGATTTACTCAAAATCATACAACTAGTAAGTGACTGAGGCCAAATTTGAATTCAGGTCCTTCTGATTCCAGGGCCACTAGTGTTCTATTCACTCCATCACCTTGCTGACCTTTCTTTCAATTTTTAAGCTCAACAGTTTGTTCCATCATAGCTCTAGAGCTGAAAAAACCTTAGAGACCACATAGCCCAATGCATTCATTTTACAGAAGAGTAAATTGAGGAAGTGAAACTATTTGTCTAAGATCACACAGGTCATAGATTTAAAGTCAGATCCTGTGAACCCTGAACTAACCTCCCCTATGCCTCCAGTAGAACTAGCTCACAGGCTAAATCAAGTTCTGAAAATCCCATTAGGAAACATAATATCAAACGTGGCTTTTTAATAGTGCCAACATAATCAAAATCCATTCCAGTTCCAGCTGCACCCATCCTGAGCAGCCACAGAAAAATGTTGCCTAGTGCAAGTGTAGACTATGAAAATGAGAAAGGTCTTTCAATTCCCTCTCCCTACAATATTCACCACCTTATATATGAATTCATTTTTATTGCAGGCGTTAGATTATAAACAATTCATTAAAAATTAAGTAGCACAGTGGATAGAGCATTGGGGCTAGATTCATGAAGACCCGAGTTCAAATCTAATCTTACTTATTAGTGGTACAACTGAACTCCGGGCTGTTTGCCTCAGTTTCTTCATCTGTAAAATAAGACAGAGAAGAAAATGGCAAATCATTTTAAAATCTTTGCCAAGAAAACTTCAAAAGAGTCAGACATTACTGATAAAACTAAATAATAGCTATTAATATACTTTCCCATAATTAGCCATTGAATCTGAAACTATCTTCAGAAATGTAAAGTAGAAAAAACACAACTGATCACTGGGGGAAAAAACTATGATTCAAACAAAAAGAAAGAAAAGAAAAGAAAATTGAGAGAAAGGGATTACAAACTGTTGGTTCATCATTTTACTGCATCACCTAAGAGATCTATTCCTAAGAGATCTTGCTTAAGATCTATTGGGGGCCCATAAATAAAAGTGAAATAGAAGATAGAACATGACCAAATGGAATGCAAAATTTTCATATTCAAAACCCCAAACTGGGGGCAGCAAGAAGAGGGGAAGAGGGGGAAGCTCTCACCAATTTTCCATATTGCTCAGAGCAGCAACTTGCAATACTGACCTGGGAGAGCGGGCATTCTTTGGCTAATGTGCTCTGATTCATCTCTTTGAGCAGCTCCTTTAAGGCATTGCGGACTGTGGCATGATTCCACTGCTCTGCTGGTAGATCTTCCAACTTTGAACAACTGAAAAGCACAAGGGGGAAAATGAGTGAAGTAGAAATGTCTACTGCACAAGGACTTGCTCTCCTAATAAAAGACCAATGGACCTTCAGAATCCCTCTGGGATTCATACTTTTCCTTCAAGGTGAACTGTTGTTAGGAATTGACCTTGCTAGGAATAGGAGAATGACCATATATGCCAAGAATGGGATCCAGTCCTACTTAAATGATGTAACGTGTAAAAGCTGCTTCCTCTGGGGTTTGATGGAGCCAGTGCAGTCTGTTTAAATCGGGCCACACAAATGCCTGGGAAAAGTAGTCATTTTAAACATTAGGCAATGCAACTTTTGGGGTGGAGGGGGAAGGAAAGGAGAAGGTAAAACATATTTTAATTAATCTGGAGATGAAAAGTAGAATGGTAATATGAGCGTAAACATATGGAACATGATTTTTGTCGTTTTAAATTATCGAATGCAATGTAAGAAAGTTTACAGAAAATCCCACCCCTTAGTGCAATTTGAAGAATCTAGTTACATATTCAGAGGTTGGCTGTTGAAGAAAGCAGCTTTAGAATACTCCTACAAAAGAGCAGAGATGCTAAGCCTATGTTAATAGGCAAACCTAATAAGTAATAACCCACATATATTTGATGTTTGTAGTTGTAGAGCATGTGACTTACATTATCTCATCTGAGTTTTAAAACAACCTCATTTAAAAAGTTGTTCAAAGAAACTGTTGACTTATTTTTATAGATTAAAGAAACTGATACTCAGAGAAGTGTTTGTGATTTGCCTAAGGTAACATCTGGCAAAAGGGAGAGACTAGTGCCCACAACTCTTGATTCCAACTTCAGTACTCTTTCCACCATATCATTTACTTTTCATGAAACCAATTTAACCTACCCATGTCAATAGAACAACAACAACAAAAAATCACCAATAAATGGCAGGTAATATAACTGAGGGTGATATTACTTGAATTATCCAAGAAAAAAATGGAGGATCTGCTGAAAAGATATGGTGCTAATGCAATATGACAAAGTACAGAACTAAGTTTCACTGCCTAGTTGTTCAGGATGCCAGGAAAAAGGAAGTGATTCCCAAAATTCAACTCAGAGAAAGAGTTTTTCTCCTCTCTGGAAAGTCCATCACAGATGAAAGAAAACATCTCAAGCTCTCAGCCAGTCATCCTAATCTTATCATAAAAACATAGTCTAGACCCTTCAAAATCCAAATTCTAGAAAAAGAAGAGATGTTTATTTTTCAAATACAATGTGCTAAGCATTTAATAAGCCTGAAGGACCCATTAAATTAGAAATTGTGGAAGTTGCCTTTCAAGGCTGAAGATCTTTAATGACTGATCAAGCTCCCTCCAAGTTCCCACTCCAGTGCTTCAGAAAACAAAATACAAAACAGTTGGAATGTAAACTGTAAAGATGCTTGATGAAGCACCCTCTTTCCTTCATTTTCCTTTTCATTTCATCAAAGGCCCTGAAATTAATGAAGACAGGATGTGCTAATCTCTGTAGAAATGCTATGATCGACAGAGCAGCTCAGAGAATAGGAAAGGACAGATGTTCAGAGACACCCACCTTTGTAATTGGATTTTCAATGTCACAACATGATAGACGTCTTGTAGCATGTCGGCTACTGTCGCATCTGGTGCATCAGTCACATAACTGAGGGGGAGAGGATTCCACCTCCCTAGTTTGATTATTCCTGAGCAGGAAAGAAAAAGATAATAAACATTTATCTACTATTTATTAAACCTTTTCAATACTATGGAAGTTATGCAATAGTCAGAATTCAAGGATTAATCCAGAGATATTTTTATAACACAGAGCAATAAGCAATTTCTTTCTTCCTGACAACTGAGCCCACCTCTAAAGGAAGGTAAGGATAGAAGATGAGGTTTGCACTTATGATTCTTAATGTTTTTTCCTTTTTCTTTAATTGCTTGGAAAACCAAAAAGAGTTACCAAAAATAAATAAATAAATGAAAAGCCTTCCTGCCCTTCCCCAAAGTCTTTATATTCTAACTTAAAACCAACACTAAATATTCTGGACTACTGATTTCACAGACTAAAAAAAAAGAAAGAAAAGAAAAATTAAGTAAATACAAGATTTGGTTTTGAATTGAACAAGAAAAATTCCTGTGTGTGGGCTTAGCACACAGTTACATCCTGACTGTGGTGTGATTCCCAGTGAGAATACCATTTGGAATTGATGAAGTAGTTAGAGTTCACTTCCAGATCTGTATTTCACCAGCCAGAGGGTTTGCTTTCCTTGGCAAAAAGCAGCAGCACAATACTTGACCACAGATCAAAAAATAGCAGTTGCCTTCACATTCTTTTTTATACCCCAGCTCTTTGTAGTGACAATAGCACCCTTTCTCTCTGTGTTTCTTAAAGGAAACTATAAACAAATGCCAACAGAGGAAATAATATGGTACATGGGCAAAAAGCTGGCTCTCTACTTGGAGACCCTCAGTTTGAAACCCAACTCTGCTATTGCCTATATATATGATCAAACATGAATAAGCATTTTATCTCCAAGGACCTGTTTCCTCATTTGAAAAAATAAGAGGATTAGACTAAATGGCCTCCATTGTCTCTAAGGCATATTTAATTTTTTAAAATTTGAAATATTTATCAAATGTGTCAAATATCAAGTTGACACTAATATATTAGATTAAATGAGATAACATTTGTAAACTGCTTAGCACTGTGTCAAATGCATAGTAGGCGCTTAATAAATGTTTCCTTCATTGCCCTTCCCTTTCCCCCATTTAGAATCCTCATTACAGAAAATCCCATTGATGAAAGAGTCAAAAAGTTGGGTTTTATGTTTTATTTAAAGGAAGGAAAGCAAATGTGAGATTATTATTGAGATGATACTGTCACAGGTCAATTCATGGTGGCTGGAACCTATGTAATTCTGATGAAATTTAAGATATAGCAACTAATTTTCTCCAAACAATACAGCTTTTTTTATTCATATGAAATGTCAATGTAATAAATTACAATTAAGTTTCATTGATAGGTTAGAAACAGGCCATTTGAGTGGTTTAATATCACAAGAAATGTCAGTATATAAAAAAAATGTAGTCACAAACTACTAAACCTAAGTTTTCATTATCAAAGATAAAGGACACCTCAATACTGAGATATATTTAATAGAACATGACATAAATAATAAGCTACTAAACAACATTAAAATGAAATGAACTTTCTGGAAAGGGTAGGGCCTGTCCAAGATTGAATAAATGAATGTGTAATGCTTGACATAATGCTTGAAAACAGGGAATAAACAGAACAAAAATATTAAAATGATGCACTGTTTCAGTATTAAGATTTAACAATCTGGTGCTGAATATGCTGCAGTATAAATAGTGCCTGGACTCAGATCCAGCAAAGTTAACACAGATCTCATTCATATCGCCGTATGTCTCTAGTTCTGGCTCCTTAAGTCATATTTCCCTTGCCAAGAGAAACTGTTTTTCTTGTGGGGATAGTTTTCTTAACATTCTCTCTCATGACAATGAAAAGTGCATAGCACACAACATATATCAGCCAAGAAGTGAACATCAAGAGTCCACCAGCCAGTCACACAGTAAGACATGGTTTGGTTGATTTTATTCTTACAAGTTATCTCAAAGTCAAAAACAAGGTCACTGTAAAAACAAAACACAAAACATATCAAAGAATACATACACACCTATTTTTAAAACCATTCCTCAATTTTAAGTGTCTTTTTTTTAAGTTAGTAGGCACCCACAGATAGCACAGAAGATGCATTTAAATTGATCCCATTTAAAAGACCTTTTTTTTTTTTTTTACATTCAATTACAGACAGAACAAAAAGTGAATTCCATCTGCAAATATGTGCTGCTGACAGTACTGGAGTGAGAGGAAAAGAAAGGGAGGGATGATTACTAAGGTTATTTCAGTTACTAAGAATGAAACCCACACTGGAAATGATCTTCTGCACATTAAAAACCAGAGAGCAAAGCTCTATGAGAAATAATATGCAAATTGCCTTACAGGAAATCTTGACTTTTACTTAGACTGATTCCTTATCCATCTTCATAAGAACACTGTTTTGGCTGGAATAACACACACATACACACATGCATAGACACACACACACACACACACACACACACAAACACAGGTAATATAAAAACTAGATTCCCTCACATAGAACACCTCCCTCAGGTTCTTCACATCTTGGAACTAAGCTGCTGATTCATGCTATTTTCTCGGAAACTTAACCTATAGCTGAATAAGAATGTACCATATACAACAAATAGTCATCCACTTGAAGACCCCCAAAGAAGGAGAATCCAGTAGTCCAGATAGCCATTCTATTTTCACGTAATTCTGAAATTTGTGTGTATCTGTGGGTGTGTGTTTGTGTGTGTTTACATCAAGTAATCTCACTTGGAAAACCACCAATTTCTCTTATTTCTGCCCAATGGGGTCAAGCAAAATAAGTCTAATTGCTCTTATACATTACAGGTTTTCAAATACTTGAATCTTTATCTTTCAATTTTTGAAATTATTTACTAAGCCCTCCTTGCTTTTCCTCTCTTAAAATTTACATGGCATTGAATTATCAATAACACCCTACTTCTCTTTCTTTCTCTTTGTCATCTATTCTTTCTTCTTCTTTCCTCTAAACATCAGCATGCCCTAAAGTTCTGATCAACTTGCCCATCTTTTCTTTTCTTATTGAAGATCATCAAAATCTACACTTCATGGACAGCCTCTATGTAGGAATTCCCAAACCAGAAAGGTCCTTACTTCATTCCTAATCTCTACTCACACACTCCCAACAGCCAAATGGATATTTTCTTCTAAATGTTTTGCCAGCTTCTCTAATAACACACTGATGTCATCATCCAGCACCCCAAATCAAGTCTGCTTGATGACTATTTATTTCTAATTAAAGGACCATCATTTTCCAAGTTACTTTGACTAAAACATGGAAATGATCATAATCTTTGTTTATGAAGAAGTACTTAAGAAGTATGACCTTCCAAACTGTTACTAGTTCACACATAAACAAAGCTCCTTGGATCAATTTTATTATTTCTAACAAGAATTTTATCACCATCATTAAATATTTATTGAGTTCCTACATACTGGATTCTTACTTTGGTTCTACATTACAAAGTCCAGTTGGGGAGCTGAAGTTCATACAAAAATAATTTTAAGTGCATTACAAATTAAAATTGCATAAGTTCAAGAAATAATGTGACAAAAACTTTCAGAAAATTAAGTACCAAGTCATACCTGTAATATCTGTCAGGTACATGGCTAACATTCATTTTTTAAAATAATTATGTTTATTTGAGCAACTTTTGCCCCGAGAAACTAAATATTAATCAAAATGACTATGTTTATTACAATCAATCACATACAAAAAATAGTGATAATTAGTTTGTTTTAAACATTAAGCATTAATTAGCATTTGGGTTTTTTAAATTTATTACAGCTTTCTGCAGATGAACTTTTTAAATTTATTACTGCCTTCTGAAGATGGATTAAAATCCACATATAATTTAATCAAAGGGTGAATGAAGCTTTTATCATCCAGTAAACATTATATATTCAGTTATTTATTTAATGACCATAATATATGACATTGTTCTAGGGTTTATAGGGATAAAAGGAAATATGTTCCCTGACCTCAAGAACTTTTCCATTCCTTTGTAGTTTTTATTCGCGCTGTTTTAACATTTTTCAAGGAACTTATATACATATATATATATATATATGTATACATATGTATGTATATACAATATAAATATATTGTATGAATGTATATGTGTGTACATATGTATTTGTGTATGTATATTTGCTTGTGTGCTTATATACATATGTATACATGTAAGTACCTTATATATATGGGTGTATATATACAATGTATATATATATATATATATAGGTATGTGTATATATATATATACACACATAATATATACACATAAAGTGTACATGTGTACATAAGTGTATATGTGTATACATAAGTGTATTTATTTATATACATATATATGAGTATACAATCTGATCTGGAGTTTTGAATTTTTTTAAAATAATGACTCCAAGCTAGAAATAATAATTTAAAAAGAAATCTAACCAATTGCTTTCATGCATTCATTCAATATACTATCATGCAAGTCAATATGTAAAGAGTCTAATATAAACAAATTCTGTCTTTTCCCTCAAGGGGAACATGCTAACTAATAGGGTAGTTTATCTCTGCTAGCTACCTTACTTATATACTCAAATAATATTGTCACTAGAGGAGAACCCAAATTACCTACTCCAGCTCCTCTCATTTTCTGATGAGGAAATTGATGCCCAATGAAATAATGCCATTTGCCTAAGGTCACATAAATCAGAAATAGAGCTGATATTTAGGATTTCAAACTCCTAGTCTATGACTTTTTGCTACACTATATGCAAATATATATATGTATATATGTATATATGTGTGTGTTGTGTGTGTATACTGTTGGCTTTAATTAATAATAAACATATAATTTGTAATAACATTACAAATTATTAAACATGAACTTTTACTATCAGGAATTAATTTAAAACTAAATAATGTTAAACATCCTGTTTGATAAAATTTGTCTTTCTAAAATTCTGCAGCATGTTGGGGGGAAAGTAGCCTATTTTAAGTTGAATTCAAATTGTTTTCAATAACTATACAGAGCAAGATTAAACATGAACTACAAGAGTTGAAGCCAGTAACAAAGCAATATGAAAACTATGTCAGGAAAAGTTCCTATGGGATCACAGACAATAAACAGCTATATAGTTGGAAGGTACTTTGGAGGATTTTAGTCCAGGACTTCATCTTTGAGGAGATTGACCTGACCAAAGCCACACAGGTAGTGTGAGCAGTAGAATTGGAATGCAAATCATCGAAATCAAAAGTAGATGCTCAATAAAAATGTATACATGACTGTAAGTAACCTTCATTAACAATATTTTTATTTGTTTTATTTAATTTCCCATAATCCTATCATTGTTCATTCTCTTTTGTAGTTGGACAATTGTGATTTTCTTCAAATTAGAAGCTAAAGATGTTTAGCAAAATAGTGTTCTGGTTAGAAATCATTCTGTTCACATGGGCCTTCAACTTGACTGACATAGAAAAATGAGAAAACAACATATACATATATATATATATATATATATATATATATATATATTCTTTTATACAAGAGATTTGGTGTTTTTCTCTTCAAATCAATGGGAAAGCTATCTTGACTTTCTTTGCTCCATTTACTTCTGTCTTCAAAGCACTTTCCTACATTCATATTTAATGCCATCTTCATAACCCCTATATATGTAATCATTTCTCTTTTAATATATGGAGAAATTTAGGAACTGAGAGATTAGGTTAGAATTAGAATTTTAGAGTTAAAAGGGATTTTAGGTTCCTTCAAGTACCATCTCCCCACTTTTCAACCATTTACCCTGGAAACTTTCTTCTATCACCTATAAAACAAAGATAAAAAATGTCCCCTTTGTCAATAAAACACATACCAGTTAGATTTTAAATAAAGATATACAAATGGATGAACAAACACAAAAGCAGGTCATAAAGGAGATTTATAGCATATCTCAAAACAAAATCCTCAGGCCTATTTTCAATATAAGCATATACAGATCAGCAAGGGTAGATATTAATAACATTTCTTGTTACTGTGTAAAAAATGTCATTTTACAAATAATTTCCCTTTAATCCAGGTGCATTTTAACACGGATTTTAATAGCACAATGAAAACTTAGCCTAGGGAAATAAAAGAGTAGCATTAATATCCAAATGCTGGTGTTTATATATTTCATAAATCTGTGGTAAAGATCTCTACAAATGCCTGTCAATAAAAACTCTAGTCTCAGAATAACTAAGCCTTGGGGCTTCCAGTTCACTACATCATTTCCACAATACACCAACTGCTGATGAGGCCCCTTGTAAGAAGGGTAGACCCTTGTGACACTGATTGCATCTGTTTATCCTCTTCAGAGTGGTCTTGTCCCTATGCTGGAGCATATAATTTTCTGTTGTTCAGCTGTGCTTTGTTAAAGAAATTAAAAACTGTCTGTCCTATATAATAAAAACATAGAATTATTTATCCATAAATCAGTTCACAGGAAATCACTACCCAGCAGTATATAATAATTCAGCCTGTGTTTCTAACCTGTGGACTGACTGTAGCATATCATCAAACCATAGAGGCATAAAGGCATAATTTGTAGTTATTATTGTTAAACCAGTGTTGGGAATGACTTCTCAAGGAAGAAAGAGAAAGTAGTAACAATGACCGTATTTTCTGAAAGCACATATTTTCCATTCTAATACTACTTATTATAATTAACCAAACTCTTCAATACACTCTAGGTTAATTCTCAGGACTCAATATATTTTAAGTGGCTTATATTGGTGTGGAGGTGGATGGAAAATGAAATAACACTCTTCATTGTTTTATATGATACAAGGTACTTTACAAATCCTAATGAATGAAACCCACAACATCCTTTTCAGAGATACTACCCATTGACATATTGACAAGTTACTAACAATACTCCTAATCCTATGTTTATAACAAAACAAAAGAAAAAACCCACCACCAAACACTGTACACTAATAAATAATTCAGAGAAAGGCAAGAATAAATTATGAGATTTTATTGTGATGTAAACATTATCTAAAATCAACAAGTACACCCACACCTTTTGAATGAATAATATCCTGTCCTAGCAGACAAGTGTATGTGCACCACTTGAGAAATCATTCACAAAGAGAAACCAAACAGGTTAAAAGCAACATGGATGGGTATTGTTATATATTTTAAGTTTTGCTGTCCCTTTGAATAATAACAGAACTTTCTGTCCTAATAAGAGCATTTATTTTTATTCCTGTATAACCTAGACCTCTCTCACTGCAAGGGAAATGATTACCCAAAAGATCATAAAGATCATGAAACTAAAAAAGAAAATTTTAAACCTGTCAGGATGTACTGACATGTAGCTGCACAATCAAGCTTTCATGTTTTTTCCAGGGTTGATTGTTTCTTGCCTGAATTTAATTTTAAATTCATATATATAAATTTTAATTCATATATATGTATGTTGTATATGTGTATATGCATGCATGCACACATATGTGTGTTATTAGATATACACACCTGTGTAAAGATGTGTGCACATGTGCATATGTATTTATATACAATGTGTGTATATGTGTATACACAAACACACGCATATGCATATATACAGTAACATTTTGGTGCCTGTAACTCTATACACGGCTTTTACATTTTTACCATGTAAAGATTTTGTCTCATGTAATAGATGCTGCTTCACATTTGGGAAACGTTATGTTATAACCCTAACTTTTATTAGATTATTTAATATAAGCACTAAGTAACAAGACTAAATTAATAAAGACCCCATTGAAAAAAGAACAGAATTTCCCAAATTAAATAAAACTTTCTGAAGTTGGTATTTCAGAAACCTTTATTTAATTTTCAAAATTCCAATTCTTTTGAAAAACAGCCAAAATATTGGTCAGGATATGGAAAAAACATGGCTGATGTTCACTTATTTATTTCATAAGATTGTTGTTTAAAATGGAATATTAAAAATGAAAACTAGAGACTTGCATAAAACTATTTAAGTTCTATTCTTTCCAAAATTTTATTCATTTACCCACTACCAGAGTAAAAAAAGTTACATCTAGTACATATTTTCATTTTGTGTCCTAAAATGAACAAAATACCTGACATAAGCTTTAAGCTAATGGATTAACTTTTGAATGGTAAAGGGAAAACATGATTCTGTTTTCCTTTCACATTGATACAACAGAATTAATATAATATATTGATACAAAGGATTCTCCTTTCATTATTTTGCACGGAAAGCATTAAATTACATGTTTTCAGTAGTCAAAATTATAGCAAAAAGTTTACTGACATAGTACACTGCATTTTAGCAGATGCCATTTGTAACTCAAATTATGCCACTGTTGTCAGAGGTTAAGAACTATCAATGGGAATTTTAAAATACAGTTGCTTTATATTTCTTCATGCCAATTACAAATATTCCCTCTGCCAGTGGTTGAAGCTTTCCAACAGTATTTTCTATAATACCTCATGCACAGAGGACACACAATTACTGGATCCAACACTATTGCAAATACCATCCATTACAGTAGGTTCTACAACTGAGATGTTCCAGTTCTCCTCCTGGCATACATTGTTTTCTGTTTCTATAAGGTAGGAAACTAGCTTTCCATAATGTCACGCTGAGTGTTAAAGAAACTGCTGTCACTGGACATGAAGGCAAAAAGTACACTTAATTTACATTTTATATACTTATTCACTTTTCAACTCAACTGATTTCACAGCAATTTGTTAAGAAGCTATAATATCGAGAAGCAAATATGGTAGCTACAATTTCAAAATGCCAATGCTTTTCTTTTGATATTTCTGAACAAAAAGAGTCCCTTTAAAAATGTCCTGAAAAAAGTGAAAAAAATTAAACACCTGGCATCTCATTTACTGTTTAAGTTCTAATATATTTAAGATTAAAATGTATCTTCTTTTCAGATTTTCCTGTCCTATTTTCTCAACTATTTTGTGAAGATACTCAAAAAGAAAGAGGAATAAGGAATCCTAAAAATGCCAAACCTTTCAGAATGTACACCAGATGGTAGCTTTTCCTTTATGTTGAAGGGATGAGTAATGACTTGTTTAGATTTTAATATGTCACTCTAGTTGTCTTCCCCAAGTTTTTTGGTTACAAGTGACTGGCTTAGAAGACTTAAGATCTCTTCCAGCCCCATGACCATAAGAAAATTGTCACTGCTTTGTTGTCATTTACCAAGTTCCCAATTTCTATGTACTTTCAGTGTACTCCCTTTGCCTTTATCTCTTCCTCTATTAAACACAAGCCTTGCATGTGAAGCAGGTTTTCCTTCTTTCATATTCAAAAAAAAAAAGAAAAAGATACCACATGTAGCTGTAAAAGTCATCTCTCTTGTGTTACATAAGCTATAAAAGAATGAGATAAAAGGGCCTTGTTGACCTTGAACTCCATGAGAACAAAGACCATGCCCAACTTAATTATCTATCTCCTTGCATCTAACACAGGGCTTTTCTCTCTAAGAACCTAGTGTGTGGCTTTTTTTTTGAATTAAATAAATGGATGGCTCAAGCAAGTCTAACTTTAAAGACATCAATATCTTTCTCTGCATTGATTGAAAACGCAACAAGCTAGGAAACTTCCATATCCTAAGAGGTTTGCCTAGGTTTGTCTTCACATGCACATAGCTTAGCTTCCAAGGAAAACCTTCAATGAGATAACTAGAAACAGAGAGATTTTTGAGGCATAACTGGCCATGTAGTTGCCACAAAGATGAAAAATGAAGCCAGGTCATCTACTGAGATCTATGCCCTACACTTATGATGTCTATTTCTACCATATGAGATGATATGAAAGGCTACAATGCTGAGAAATTATTTCCCCCTACATTTGCATGATATGAAGTAGGATGTGTAGAGGCTAAGAAAATCACAGAACTACCCTGTGAAATCCATGATAATTTGCTGCAACAGTTTTGTCCTTCAAGAGAAGCTTCTTTTGAAAAGTTCCCTGATGCTACTGTCACCATTACTATTTAATATTTTATTAGAAATGTTACCTTTGGCAGTAAGAGAAGAAAAAGAGATTAATGGAATTAGAGTAGGTAATGAGGAAATCAAATTATCACTCTTTGCAGATGACATGATGATATACTTAGAAAATCCTAGAGACTCAACTAAAAAACAACTAGAAACAATTCACAACTTTAGCAGAGTTGCAGGATACAAAATAAATCCACATAAATCATCAGCATTTTTATATATTACCAACAAAGGTCAGCAGCAAGAAATACAAAAAGAAATTCCATTTAAAATAATGGTTGATAATATAAAATATTTGGGAATCTATCTGCCAAGAAAAAGTCAGGAACTATACGAACTAAACTACAAAACACTTTCCACACAAATAAAGTCAGACCTAGTCAATTGGAAAAACATTAAGTGCTCATGGGTGGCCAAGCGAATATAATAAAAATGACAATACTACCCAAACTAATTTACTTATTTAGTGTCATACCAATCAAACTCCCAAGAAATTATTTTACAGATCTAGAAAAAATAGTAGCAAAGTTCATTTGGAAAAACAAAAGGTCAAGAATTTCAAGGGAATTAATGAAAAAAAAAAGGCTGATGAAGGTGGCTCTGCTGTACCAGATCTAAAACTATATTATAAAGCAGTGGTCATCAAAACCATTTGGTACTGGCTGAGAAATAGAGTACTCAATCAGTGGCATAGGATAGGATCACAGGACAAACTAGGAAATAACTATAGCAATTTAGTGTTTGATAAACCCAAAGACCCCAGCTTTTGGGATAAGTACTCACTATTTGACAAAAACTGCTGGGAAAATTGGAAACTAGTGTGGAAGAAATTAGGGGTTGATCCACACCTAACACCACATACCAAGATAAGATCTAAATGGGTTCATGATTTGGATATAAAGAGTGATGTTATAAGCAAATTAGAGCAACATAGGATGGTTTACCTCTCAGATCTGTGGAGATGGAATAAATTTATATCCAAAGAACAACTGGAACTCTTAATTGAACACCAGATAGATAATTTTGACTATATTAAGTTAAAAAGTTTTTGTACAAACAAAACTAATGCAGACAAGATTAGGAGGGAAGCATCAAACTGGGAAACCATCTTTTCATTTAAGGGTTCTGATAAAGGCCTCATTTCTAAAATATATAGAGAATTGTCTCATATTTATAAGAATTCAAGCCATTCTCCCATCGAAAAATGGTCACAGGATATGAACAATTTTCAGATGATGAAATTAAAACTATTGGTAGTCATATGAAAAGGTGCTCCAAATCACTATTGATCAGAGAAATGCAAATTAAGACAACTCCAAGATACCATTACATACCTGTCAGATTGGCCAAAATGACAGGAAAAGATAACAACGAATGTTGGAGGGGATGTGGGAAAACTGAGACACTGATACATTGTTGGCAGAATTGTGAACAGATCCAAACATTCTGGAGAGCAATTTGGAACTATGCTCAAAAAGTTATCAAATTGTGCATACCCTTTGACCCAGCAGTGTTTCTATTGGGCTTATATCCCAAAGAGATCTTAAAGGAGGGAAAGAGACCCACATGTGCAAGAATGTTTGTGGCAGCCCTTTTTGTAAATGGCTAGAAACTGGAAACTGAATGGATGCTCATCAACTGGAGAATGGCTGAATAAATTATAGTATATGAATGTTATGGAATATTATTGTTCTGTAAGAAATGACCAGCAGGACGATTTCAGGGAGGCCTGGAGAGACTTGTATGAACTGATGCTGAGTGAAACAAGCAGAAACAGGAGATCATTATACACGGCAACAAGAAGACTATATGATGATCAATTCTGATTCTCTTCAACAATGAAATGTTTCAAACAAGTTCCAATTGTTCAATAAAGAAAACCATATATATCCAGAGAGAGACACATGAAATGTGGACCACAACATAATACTTTCATGCTCTCTATTGATGCTTGCTTGCATTGGCTTTCCTTTCTCTGATTTTTCTTTCTTGTATATATGATTTTTCTTGCACAACAACAAGTGTGGAAATATGTATACATAAATTCGACTTGTCAAGTATTTTAACATAATTAACATGTAGTGGACTTCCTGCCATCTAGGGGAGGGGTAGGGACTAGGAGGGAAAAATTTGTACCAGAAAGTTTTGTAAGGGTCAATGTTGAAGAACTGCCCATACATATGTTTTGCAAATAAAAAGATTTAATTTAAAAAAAAAAAAGAAAAGTTCCTTGGTGATATTATTTAAAATAAGTAGAAGAAATAAGGAAATTGGGCATATCTAAGTCGGAGATGTTTATTTTATAGGTAGGAGTAGAAGACAGAAGTGTAAATTATTTTAAGTCCACAGTTGAAGTGGCATGAAAAAGATTTCATCTGGTTTAGATGGAAGGTAAAAATTATGAATGACATGTTTTGTGTGTCAATAAATTTTCAAAAACTATTTACCATTTATTTTAGACTATAGGTTACTAAGGGGCAGGGATCATGTCTGATTAATTTGATTTCTACAATCATAGCACAGCACCAAAAACATTGGGTGATTATGTTTTGTCATGATATAATATTCAACAATTATTAGCAACATTTTCTTAATATGCTAAAAGTAAAGGTAAAGAAGATTAATAGTAAGTTTGAAAATAAAATAAAATTAAGAAAAGGCAAAAAAAACACCTTTATTTAAGTTAGAGAAAAGCAAGAATCTCATTCATTGGCCACTGTGTTTCTTCACTTAACAATTATATCACTTAAATTCGGGATAGCTTAACAAAATATATATATGTATACATATATACATATACTTCATCTTATTTATTCGTATTTATAAAAAAATCAAACTTTCAAAAAAATGAGAAAAATAATGTCAATATTCATTTGGCATATTGATTTTTTTTTCATTCAATTCCATTTTTTTTCCAAAACTGGCATGCAGAGGGATTTTTTTTTGTTACTTGAGGTGGCTTCATTTTTAAATTTTAAAAATAGTAAATAATTTCTAAATTCAGAGAAGTCGATGATATGCCAGTTAGCTGAGCAAAGCAACATGCAATGGAATACAAAGCAAGCAAAAAATGCACTCCAAGTTACTCAAACCAGTGTGTTTTTTTTTTTTAATGGAACATTCTCCTGAGCAGTACCTCTAGCTAAAAGGACAAAAGTTGCTTTCTATAGACTCTTGTTATTGTTGTTCAGTTTTTTAACTTATGTCCAATTTTTTGTGATCCCATTTGATGTTTTTCTAGCAAAGATAATTTTGTAGATGAGGAAACTGAGGTAAAATTAAAGTGACTTGCCCAGGATCACACAGTTAGTAAGTGTGTGAGACCAGATTTGCACTTAGAAATATGAGTGCATTCAATCTGGCATTCTATCTACTGTGGCTCCTAGCTATGCTATCAGAGTTCTTAGCAGACTATATTTATAGGAATGAATATAAAATTTGAATTCATTCCTCTCTTACACTGATTATAATCTAAGTAACAAATCTATTCTGAAGAGACTTTTATGCTTAAAAAAATCAAACAACCATTAGAGAAGATGAGTTTTGACCATCTTTCTACGTCTTTAGCATCAAGGTAAATGAAATAAATGATTTTGCTATGACTGAATTTGATAAATGGATGCATCTTACTGTAGAAGTATTTTTCATCTAGTTATGTTTGTGGGACAAAATAGAAAGGAACAAGGATTAGAAAAAGAACTAACTTTAAAAAAATAAGTTTTATTTAATATCATTAATATAAACATTGGTTTACTTTTTTAAAAAAGAATGTCTTTCTTATTAGAATCCAATGATTTTTTCCCCTTAAAAATACATATAAGAAGGTTTAGGTAGGAAAACAATGCATGTGATTTCTAAGGTTCCTTCCAGCTTTAAATCAATTATCTAAATTAGGCATTCAGTGAATGTGGTCTACCACAACATTTTAGTCTTAGACAATAGAACTTCGTAATTATTACAATAACTAGAAGTACTAAAGAACTGCTATAAATCTTACTTAAAAGTGACATATTGAGACTCTTTTTCCCTTTTAGGTTTACATTTCCTCAGAGCTTTATAAAAAGGAAAAGGGAAGAATCGGTGGTGTCTAAAGATGTCATATTCTGATCCCTGAGAGAGAGAGTTGGAAGAAGGCTCCTATTCCCATCCCCCAAAGGAATCTGGTACCTTATGTCTTTATCTTTAACCCCTGGAGCCTTGATTTAATTCCAAAATAAAACTAACACCATGAATGATACTTCATTGCAAATCCCATATAAAACAGCTGTCATTTTTCCCATAGGTCTTCTAAAAGGAAAGGAAAGAAATTGAGATTGTACATATATTCATGCATACAGGACTAAGGAATCAAATTTTTCAAACATATATTTTACCAAATTATTGGTGGAGATGTAAAAATATTCATTTGTAAAAATGATTAAGGACAGGGGGACTATTTAAATTCTGTTTTTTTAATAGTACTTGTCACAAGGAAGGTGCTTAATAAATGCTAGATGGATAAAATTGCCCTATAATTTGTTTTTTTATATAATGATGGAAAATAACACATTGATTAAGTAAAGAAGATTCAAGGTCTAAAATACTTTATACTGTACCATGTTATTTCTAATTTGAATCCAAGCATAGGACTTTTATCTCTATTAAATTTTATTTTACTAATATTTAGTACAGTATGCATGAGTTGCTTTATGTGGTATCCCAAGTGCTAGGTCCTGGGGTAATTTAGATAAGAAAATCCTTGTTTTCATGGAATTTAAGTCCAATAGGGTAGGGTGGTATGGGATACGCAAAATAACTACAATAAAGTATTTAAGAAGGTTATTTCACAAAGTATGTAAGATATAAGGGAGAGGAGACTTTATTACTGATTAAAGCAATCAGGGAAGTCTTCCTGGAAGAGATATGATTTTTAGTTGGACTTAGGTAGGAATTAGGCAGGAATTTAAAAGACAGAGAAGTAGAGAGATGGCATGTTTAGGCAAAGGGAAGAGCATCAAAAAAGCCACATAGCTGGGAAAGCAGAAGGAAGACCATGAATACTGCAGATTGGTGGGGGGGAAATGAAATACTGTGGAAAAAAATTAATGGTGGATAAAAATTAATTATGGAAAACACTAGAAGCAAAGGATTCTGAACTTTCTAAAAGGGAAATCAAGCAGATGAATGACCAAGCAGATAACATAAATAAGTCCATAACAGAAATGACTTATGTACAAATGGTGTGAATTTTGGAGGAGGGGAGGGAAGGAAGGAAAAAGGGAGAAAGGGAGTGAGAGAGTGGGTGATAAAAGTAGAGAGAAGAAAAAGTAGAAAGAGTAAAACTGGACATCGTTTAAGAACTCAGTTCTGACATGCAATCAATCTGCTACCCTTCTAGTATCAGCTTGTCACCAACATGATAAACATGCCACTTTATGCCTTCTAAATCAGGGACAAAAATTCCATAAAAGAACTGAACTGGAGTCCAAGTGAAATCCCATAGAAAGGGCACTCTTCGAGTAGCCTCCCTTCAGGTTGACTCATATGCATTAATCACCTCTGTTTTGGTCTGGCCAATGAACAGTTCTAAAAACACCTGTTATTCATTCATTCTACTCTTTTTATCTTTTCCAAGATACCAGTGATTGAATTTAAGTTTAACATTAAAAGAAATAATTCCCCAAACAAAATAGACTTTTGAAGTCATTATCTTAAGAATTTGTGAAGGAAATTTTTATGAAACATTCATAGTTAATTCTCTCTAGGATTCCTCTCTAACCATTCCTAAGTGTGAAAAGCTCGAGACATGGTACTTTCCGTGGTAATATAGATACATATGCAACAGAGTAAATTTAGCCTCTATTCAAAAAAAGACATTGCCCATGCCATATTTTCTGCTTCTAGTCTGGGCTGGATTTAGATGACCGACTTAGATTCGTAAGTCTTTGTTTACCATTCTACTTTGTTCACCCAATGTCTGGAGACAGATACAAACTACATTAGCAAATGTCAGAAGAATGGATCCTGATCATTTCCTTTTTCTGGGCTTCTGCATAGTACCTCAGGAGTTTCTGCATCTTTCAGGATCACATCAGCCCTAGAATGAATACCTCATCTGTACCAGTTGCCCAGAAGGCCCCTTTCATTAGATGACTGGGAATGAAAAGTTCCTCCCAAAACTTTATTTTAGTAGCATGCCCAGGTCACTCATTTCTTCATTTTCTACCAGCTCCTTTGAACTTTATTATACCATCAGACATTCCCCTCTTGTCTCCCTTTCCTTCTAGATTTTCAGCTTCCTTTTTTTGGCTTTGTTTACACCCATTAGACTGTAAGCTCCTTGAGGATAAGGACTTCTCTTTTGTGATAATAATAATAATAATAATGACATTTAATATGATATTTTAAGGTTTGCAGAGTGTCATATGTGCTATGCTATTTGATCCTTACAATAACACTATAAGGTAGGTGCTATTATTATCCTCATTTATAGATGAGAAAACTGAAGTTGAAGGAGTTTAAGTGAACTTGCCCAGGGTTACAGAGCTGAAGTAGTCCAAAGCAGGATTTGAATTCAGGTCTGTCTGAATCTAAATATAATATTCTTACACACTGTGCCACTTAGATACCTTTCTTTTCTTTCCATAAACTAGCCATACTCATACAGATATTTAATATTTTATACTATAACCATAACTTAATGATTAATAATTCCCTATTTATTTTTCTATCATTTCTTAGCTCATGGGTATCTAATGCATCATCTACTTTTTCCTGCAAATTATCCTGAGTAATTATAGTACTGATCCAGCAAAATAATTAGAAGGAAGAAAAAACTCTATCTACATTCTTTCTATGTAATTTTAAGGTGCACATGCCTTTATAACTGTCCAGAAAGGCCTATGATTGGGTAAAATAAGAAAAAACATGTCACTTTAAACATGAACAGTAGGGATAAATTCCCTTACAAGTAGATACAGTGATAGTGATTTCTAGAAATCCCAACTTTCTTTAAAGGTTAGTCCAGAAGACAGTGGGAGGTGAAGAAGGGGGGAGAGAGGAGGAGGAGAGTGGAGTAACAAATGCCTGACTCTGATCTCTCTCACCTGCAAAAAGAGAATGTCATACTATGTAATTTGACACTTGGTGATTAAGGAGGGAATAAACTCCATTGTTACTTATGCCTAAAAAATGCAATTAAATTATTACCAAGAATGGGCTCAATCTTTGCCCAGCTGAAGGCCATATTAGCAACTTGATAGGAGCCTGAGGGCCATACCTAATCTACATAAAATGGAGCAGATTGCAGCCGCCCTCATCTTTTTTATTTTTAAACTCATTTTTATTTGGTTTTTTGAATCACAACATACATAAAACTTCAGAGGGAGAGAGCCAGAGAGTTGATGGCATATGTATTGTCCTTTAATCCTTTACTTTTTTGCTTATTATACAAACTACCTTTCTAGATGGATATTAACTGACACAGTGGTAACACACCACCAAAATAGGTGTTAGAAAAAAGAGTACACAGTTAAATAAAATTATTGTAACAGAGAGTGAAAGACCTCTTCTTAATAGAAATATATTCCCATAATACTCTTAAAGTGTCATTGTAAATTAATTTTAACTTAGTTTCCTTACCTTCTATAAAAACAAAACTAATTACTGACATACACATTTGAGGGAAGGATGATCTAGTAAGTACTATGCAGGGATGTTCTGGAGCCAGCTCAAACCTGTTCTTGAAAGCCAATTGTTAAATTTTCTGTGAGCATTTATACCTGAGAAATTAACAAATACTACATATCAGAAATTGATTTGTTTTGCTCATCATCTAGACTAAATAAAATGATGAAAAAAAATGAAAATTGTACTAAAAAGCATATTTTGCTTACAAACCCTTTTCCCCCAAGAGCTAGTTGATTGTAAAACATTTGCCAGCATACTCCAGATTACAAAATAACATTAACTCATATCCTCCCAAAGAGAAGTTGTCTGGGAATAAAAAAGAATTCTTGACTGAAGACAGAATTCCCTGAAGGTCCACTTGTACCTTTGCCACCAAAGCATCTTGAATAAATCACTTTATCTGTGGTTTAATTTCTTTATCTGTAAAATCACTAGGCTAGAAAATGTTAACCTTAAATTCATAACCAGGAGATTTGAGAGCTTTTAAATATGTATATTTGATGACTACAATTTAATATAACGGTTTTCTTTTATAATCCTCTTTATTTCTTTTGCTTAAAAACATTTTGAAAATAAGTACTTTGGGATTTGTCAGATTGCCAAAGATTATAAAACAGCAAAAAGTTGAGGATCCCTGTATTATGTATGTATATGTATGTACATATACATACACACATACATATGTGTGTAGGGTCCCTTCCAGCTCAAATATTCTATGTCTATTATATAGAAAATAATTGAGAAAAATATTATTTCACAAGTTTAATTATCAAGGGTTATACATACCTAGCTCTCATTTGTAGATAGTACTGTGATAACTGATGGAACTCTTTCTTCTAGGGGTTTCTGATCTCAAACATTCCATACTGATGCATGAGGCAGAGCAATAATAATAAATTAATGCCATATAGATACCTCTGTGTGTATATATTCTTAATATATATACTAATAATATATACATGTGTGTCAGAGAATATATACATATGTGTGTATGTATATGTATACATATATATATATATAAACATATGTAACTAAAATCAAATCAGTGGTGAGAATATTAGCAAATAATATGTGGGGAAAGTTGTACATAAGGCAGTTCCTATTTAGGCAATTCAAAGTTGAAAGGAGATATTGTAATCAATTCAAGAAATCTTCTAAGGAAAAAAAACTGGCTTTTATGACTTTTTTGGAGGATAGAAAAGAAATGACCTGGCAAAAGCTGGAGTGGAAGTGGAGGCAGTATGGGTAAGAGCACAGATTCAAAGCAACAAAACATCTTGAAGAAAATAAATTTGGGAAGGGAAAAAAGTATAGGTTAGAATCCTAAGTATGGATTAATTGAAAAAATTAAACAAAAAGCAACAACAACCTAAGATTTCTCATCAAAATAATTCTAATCATAATGTGTTAAAAATAGAAATATTATATAAAACTTAGCAACCTTATAAATCATCCCAAAAGCAAAAATGATGAAAAGTATCTAGCGATTTCTTTGACTTTTTTTAACATATATATGTGTATTTATTTTAAATTATATAAGGATGTGAGCAATCAATGCTGAAGATGTCATTTTGTCCTATTAAGCTATTTCATCCATTTCTGACAAAATTTATCCTATTTAAGTTAGTACAATTTTAACGCTACACAGAAAATGAAATTGAGCTCTATACTGATTATTTAACTTAAATTTCATTCTTTTAGATCTAAAATGATACATGCTATGATCAGCACAAAAAACAAAAGAGGAAAAAAGTTATTGACTAGTAATGCTTTGCAAACCGTTTCTAAAACGTTCTTTGATCCCCACCATTCTCAGTTCTATGAGCTCCTTAAGCAACAAAACCAAATAATATTGTTATTACATGAATTCTTTTAACTTTGGACAATCCTAGATCATAGCTTGGCATTCAAAAGCAGAAGTGTTAGGCACTTCCCACAATGACTGGCCCCAAATAGGGGAAGCTAAAGTGCATTAATAACTATATTGTTCAGGAGACAAGTTTAGTCTAATTTCGGGTTAATTATAATATATAATTATAATTAAAATAATTAATTTTAAACATAATTATAATTATAATTAAACTCTCTGAAATTCAAAGGAAGCATCATTTAAAAACATATTTAAGTGAAAATCACTAAAACAAATGATCAATTTACAACAAGAAATTTAGATTTTTTTAGAAGTACTAGTCTTTCACCCAAGAAGTTATCTAAAATGAATAAACAGAAATGCCATAGGCCACTTTAAAATAAATTATATCTTCAATCAATTGCTCAAGTGCAAATTTCTGAAACAAGTATTCCTACTTGAAATGTCTACATTCTGATGAGAAATAGCTTCTAAATCAAAAGCCCTCAGAATAATAGAAAAATAAAAATAAGAATAGTTAGCATTTATTTAGTACCTATTATGTAATAGGTACTTGTGCTAGGTCACACAACTAGTGTCTAAGGTTGGATTTGAACTCAGGTCTTCCTTACTCTGGATCTCTAACTCTATCAGAGATTCCACAATAGTGAAGAAAACTCACCAAAAAAAAAAAATTCTTAATGATCACTTAACAAAAATTAAAATGGGACAATTTAAGTAAATGGCCCAGTGGACAGAGCACTGGGCTTGGAATTAGATCACTTATTTTCATAAATTCAAATCTAGCCTCTGATATTTAAAAGATACTGGGCAAATTATTTTACCCTCTTTGCCTCAGTTTCCTCATTTGTAAATAAACTGGCACACTACTTAAGTGTCTTTGCCAAAAAACAAACAAACAAACCTATATGGGGTCATGAAGAGTTGGACACAACTGAAACGACTGAACAACTGAAATCAAAATAGTCTTAATCTGGTGGTACAAATGTAAGCCTATTGTTTTATTTACAATCCATATAATACACATTTTGGTCCTAACTATATACATACATATATGTGTGTGTATATATATATACATATATATACACAGATACATGTATGTATCTGTCATTTGTGCATGTATCTATGTGTATATACGTGGCTAGGGGGTGCAGTAGATAGAACACCAAACTGAAGTCTAAATATTCTGAGTTTAAATCTGGTCTCAGGAAATTACTAGCTCTTTGACCTTAAGCAAGTTATTTAATCCTGTTTGCCTCAGTTTCCTCATCTTTAAAATGAGCCAAAGAAGGAAATGGCACTCAAATATCTTTGCCAAAAAAATCCCAGATGGGGTTACAAAACATCAGACATGACTGAAAAATAGCTGAACCATGACAACAAATGTATATATATATATGTATGTATACATATATATATATATTCACTGTCATCACACTGTCATATACATATATATATATATACACATGTATATATATATATATATATATATATGTATATACTTGCGTGTATGTGGTTGCAACCAGAGAAGAAAAATGTATCATTTAAGTCAGAAACTATTCATTTACCATGTTGTTAGTATAAAGAAAGTATATTCATTTAATAATATATATGTATATAACAATGATGTGTGGTAAATGGAGAAAATTTAACATATTTTTGTTATCTGATCGGGAAAAACAAAGCACACATATGTGGAAACTAGAAACCAAATTATAAGTGAGCATAGAAATGAATAGTAGCATTTACCCATGTTATATATGTGGGAAAGTGAGAAATATGGAAAAAGGATAAAGTTAATTTAGGATAAAGTTAATTTAAAGGAAGAGCAACAGAAGCATACTAAAATATCCATTCACTGTTTTATAAATCAAGTGAGATACTATCTTCTAAGGAATTAAGAGTCTAATACAGAAAACACTGAAGACACTCATGGAGTAAGACAAAAAAATGATAAATAAGCATTGTAAATAAATAACCTAAATAATGCTGTGTACAAGCACAGAGAAGATCCTTATACCCCAAGAACACCCATATGAACCCAAATCATGACAATGGCTTGTCTTCAGTGATTTAACTCAGCTTCATGCTGTGGACTGCTTAAGATTTTAATGTTAATGTAGAGAAGACAGAATATAAGTGGCACCTCTAATTGACATAACCAACAACTCCAAGTTAATTGTCACTTGCCTTAATTAAAATGGTACACATTACTTAGAAGAAAGTTTAAAAATACCATGGGGAAGAACAGTGAAAGCTATAATTCCACATGGGAACTCTGTATAATTTTGGTTACAACCACAGAAGAAAAAATGTATCGTTTAAGCAAGAAATTATTCATTTACCATGCTGTTAGTATAAAGAAAATATATTCATTTAATAAATATGAATACTGTTGATATAGCTACAATACTTTATATGTTTCTTTATTCTAAAAGAACAAATGCAACATTTCTGGAAATATTGTTTTATGCTTACAAATATACTTATGCTTTTAAATCACCAACAATCACCAAAAAAAAAAAAATCACCAAAAGAAGCACCAAAAAAAAAAAATCAGTGTAAAATGCTATTTTATCCTACTTTCTTCTTCCAATAAGGTTTCATATTATTCCAGTTAGTTCAACTGGAATAATATGAAATTCCAGTTAGTTTAACTGACCATTCAAACTTTTCCTCACTTTAATTGTGCCTTTGAAACAATTATGACAGTAACACAGCAAAAGGCTCTGAACTAAAACTTGTAAATAGTACCTCATACTCATCATCCCAAATCTCCTATCAAAATATCATGAAAACGGGAGCTATAAAATAAAATCTTTTAACAGCTGAAATCTTAATGAGGTTCTACAGAGAAGTGGCTTTTCTGCAGTGACTCAATGCATGGAAACTGTTGAGTAATTATAAATTCATGGACTGAATGTGAATTGGCAAATAGAATACCACAGAATGTACCCTGAACTAGGGTTGTCCTCAGTTCAGGCAAGACTGTTGTACTTGTATCATTAAAGACACAAAGCTATCCTGAAATAAACCAGCAGCCTTGCCTGATCGAAGTCATCATTGTTTCCCACTCCTTGAAACTGCTTTCCATTCACTGTAGATTTATTTTATATGTACTTATCTATGCACACAGTTTGCTTCTACAAGACTGTGTACTCCTTGGGGATTGAAATCAAATCCTTTATTTTTGTCTTTGTATCCCCAAAAGCCTAGCAAATTGCTTTAAAAAAACTGGTAGGAGCTTAAAAAATATTTGCTGAATTGGATTGGAGCAAATCTAAAAATGAAGAAAATACATTATTGTATCACTACAGTGTGTTACAAAAAGGTAGTATGATAGAGGAGTAGAGGCAATAATAATAACAATAATAATGAAAGGACATTTATAAAATGGATATGTATCCATTAGTATTCTAAGCATTTTACAAATATTATCTCACTTGATCTTCACAACTAGTGAGTTGTATTATTATCCTTCCCAATTTACAAATGAGGAAACTGAGGCAAACAAAAACTAGGTTATTTTCCAAAGATCACATAGCCAGTATCTGATAAGGGCTTTGAATTGAGGTCTTCCTGACCTCAGTCCCAGCATTCTATCCACTATATTTACCTAACTGCTTGGCTACACTAGGAGAATGGTACATGATCTAGAGCAGGGATTCTTAACCTGAGATATATAAACTTTTTTTTAAAATTGATAACTATTTCAATATAATTGGTTTCCTTTATAACCCTATGAATGTTCATGCATTTGAAAATAAGAAATCTCTCTGTCTCTGTCTCTCTCACATACACACACATATACATGCACACACACACACACACACACATACACACACACACACACACACACAAATGGGGACTTTCTACTTTAAAATCAGAGAAAGTAAGTTCAAATCCTATCCTTAATGGCTATGATCTTAGAAAACTCACTTAATTTCCCTTTGACTCAGTTTCCTCACCTTGTAAATGAGGAATTGGAACTAGTTGGTCTCTGACATTTCATATAATACTAGTTCTACACTGCTCTGACTCCTACATGATATAGGAGAAGCTTGATAAAATGCTTCAAAAGTAGCAATCATGTTTTCTTCAAAGGAAGGAAAACACTTCACGTAAGAGACTGCAGCATTAAAGGAAAAGCACAATATACCAAGAAGTGAGTGACCAAGAAAGGAAAGAAAAATTGGGGAGAAGAATAGTGGGAAAATGAATAGAAAGAAATGAGAATTTCTTTTTTTAGGAATTGTTTTTAAATTAAACAAAAATGGCTCTGGTCCTCCACAATTTTTCTAGACCTTGACTAAATACAAATTGGTTAAATGCTCACGAAATATTGTAATCTGATTATTTATGATGAAAAAGTCATGTTTAATTTGCCTATTTCTCATTTTATCTTTTAAAAGCTCTCAAAACAAATATCTTTCAAAGATTTTTGATTGACTTTTTTTTAAGCTTATACTATACACATATCTTGTGCTTTCAGGATTCTGGCTGAATATATTCTCAAAATCTCTCAATATAACAGGCAAAATTTTGGTTCATTTTTCTAAAATATAGCATTTGGAGATATATTAAAAATCATATTAAGTACTTCTTATTATAAAACAATAAATTTTAATAATAATTTATTGTATAACTATTTCGTGTAACAAATCAAGTGAAGTTAAGGCATTCTATAAAACCTTTTATTTACATAACTGTAATTTATCCCTTCCCATAGTTTCCTTATTTTTCCAGATCCATTAAATTTTGGTTAATACCTCCACTGCACACTTATCAAACTACTCCCTAAGGAATAAGCATATTCCTAATAAAGTATAAATATGTAAGCCATGTCTTTCTATTTGAAAATAAAATCAAGCTAATATCCAAGAGAATCCTGTGCTTCATTGGAGACTTTCCTACATGAGGAAAATATTTGCAACAGACTGGACGTTTCTTGGGACCAAAGACTATTTGGTTTTTGTCTATGTATCCCTAATAGCTAAAAACTGTTAAATGTAACTAAACCAAAATTCTATCATTATTTTACTCATCATTTGCAATACTCTTAATTGTTCTTCAATTCTACTGATTTCAACCAACAATGATTAAGCACCCATTATATAGGCATATAGTAAATAATAGATTAATCTTCATAGGGGATATATAAATGCTTATTCCCTCACTCCTACAGATCAGGCACTGTGCTGAGGAATGCAAATGCAAAGCTAAAAAGTATTAGTTTCTTTTTTTTTGGAATTTTTTTTTATTAAAAGCTTTTTATTTACAAAACATATGAGTGATTTTTCTACATTGACCTTTGCAAAAACTTTTTTTCCCAAGCTTTTCCCCTCCTTCTTCCCACCCCCCCACCCCTAGATGACAGGTAATCTAATACATGCTAAATATGATAAATTATATGACAAATCCAATACATGTATACATATCTATACAGTTATTTTACTGCACAAGAAACATCAGATCTAGAAAGAGAAAAAGAAAAAAACAATCTAAGAAGGAAAACAAAATGCATGGAAATATTCACAGAAAGCGTTAAAATGCTGTGTTGTGATCCGTACTCAGTTCCCACAGGCCTCTCTCTAGATGTATATGACTATCTTCATCGCTGAACAATAGAAACTGGCTTGAATCACATCATTGTTGAAGAGAACCATGTCCATCAGAATTTATCATCGTATAGTCTTGTTGCTGTGTATAATGTTCTCCTGGTTCTGCTGAAAAGTACTAGTTTCTATATGCAAAGTGTTTTAGATACTATTAGTATAACAATGTAAGACAAACAATAGAGTAGTGAATTTGTTAACTTCTTTTATACTTCCTACTACATCATTTCCTCCTAGTCTTAGAAAAGTGTAAGAGTGTTTTTTCAATTAGTCAGTTAGCATTTATTAAGCATTTTACTATGCGCCAGACACTGTGCTAGGCACTGGGGATATAAGCACTGGGTACAAGGTATTTTCTGATCTCAAAAAGCTCATAGTCTAAAAAGGGAGACAAAATGTAAACAACGCTGTACAAATAAGATATGAGGATAAAATGGAGGCAATCAAAAAAAGGAAGACATTAGCATTAAGGGGATAGGAAAAGTTTCTTGCAAAAGATGAGATATTAGAGGAGAAATGAAGGAAGCCAGCAAAGAACTAAAAGATGAGGAAAAAGAAACAAAGAAGGGAAGTCCGAGAAAATGACTGGAATTGGGAAATGGAATTTCTTGTGTTGGGAAGATAAGGAGGCTAAATGTTATTGAACCTGAAGAAGACTTGGGGATAGGGGCTAATAAGGAAGGAAGGAAGGAAGGAAGGAAGGAAGGAAGGAAGGAAGGAAG
>JAJPUD010000890.1:153510-185228 GCA_023553655.1 Myrmecobius fasciatus
GAAGGAAGGAAGGAAGGAAGGAAGGAAGGAAGGAAGGAAGGAAGGAAATAAAGAGGTGATCACTAGAAGTCAGTATGGGTTCACTAAAGCATCTCAAATGAACTTCATTTTCTCTTAGGACAATACAAGCAAATACAGAGTATTTCAAAAGTTTGGGTGCAGTTTTAAGTTATTAAAGCTTAATGAATTTGAAAGGAAAATAGTATTCATAATGTACCTTGATTTCAACAATGTAATTAAGTCTCTAATAATATTCTTGCCTACAAGACAGGAAAATGTGAGCTAGCACAAGTGCACAGATAACTACACCACAAAGTGATTTTTTTCCAAAAGATGATTTAGAAAGGACACTATAACAGTCTTCAGATATATGAAGAAAAAGAATTTAGATATTTCCTATTGTTCTAGAAAGCAAAACTAGGAATAATTGTTGGATTTGTATCTTGAAGAGATACAGATTTTGATTCAATATTATAAAGAATATATGAACAAAAGAAAAGTTTACCCTCCCAAAATAGTGAGATTCTTATCATTGAAGGTATTCATAAAGAGGTTGGAACTATCAGGAATATTATAAAAGGAATTCCTGAAATAGCCTTTTAGGAAAGATGAGCTACACCCTTTCCAATTTTAGGAATCTGAAATTTTATCCTATACCTCAAAAATTAATTTGAGCTTTTCAGCTTTCTTCATCAATCTCCTCAACACAGTGAAGCTGCAATTTCACAACAACTATGTGAATTTTACAAGAGAAATTTGCATTTATTTGAAAATTGAGATGCAGCAGGCATATAGAACATATCCATAAAAATACTTTTGAAAAAATGTATTGATGCAAAAAAGATAAATAATAGTTAGAAAGATGAATTTGGATAATTTGTAAACTTGAGAGCATTTTCAATAGAGCAGCATTCTCTTTAAGTCACTGCACAGTGATGCCACTACCTCCCTGAGGAATAGCTATTTTCATGGACAAGGTAATGAACTAACACAATTATAACCGCTAAATTAATTTGTGCCCTCTAACTCTGCCTATTTCACATTTCTAAATACCTTGCTTTTAAAAATCAAAATGAGATTTTTCTTTCCCACCGTGCTTAAGCAACACCTGCAAAGAATGTCAGAATCTCCATGAAGGATCTTTGTTGGAGCATGCATTTGCTGTTTGGTATTGTTTTGTTTTTAAAGATTGGTCCCAGTGTGATAGTCCTTTCTACTATAGGGGGTAACATTAAGGAATTTAACTTCAAAAATGCTCCTAGCTCATCTTTACAATGCAATAATACTTCTTCTAAGTCTGGATTTAATTACAAGTCTGCAAAGAATCATTGTGAAGATTTATGTGAATAAATCTCTCTTTACTTCCTTTTTTTGGCCATGGAGCCATTAATAATTTGTGCAAACAATATCTTATGGATATTACTAACAGCCATTTTTGGTGTTAGTTTACTAGCTGAAGTTATTAGAGGGATTGAAATAACTAAAGAATGAAACCTTTGCCTGACTATATTTTAGTCTGTTTGTTCTTTCCTTTCTAACGTTTCCAAAGACTCCTTAAATTTTGATTTAAAGAAATAAGTGACTGTGAACCTGACCAGAATTATGTGTCTGAGCTTAATTTTGTCATGAATAGGAGGCAGTAAATATCAACTATGATGAAGCTTTAGGTCATATTGTAAAACACATCACTGTTCTCCATTCAAAGCACATTAATTTCATTAGAATCTTGACACTGGTCACATATTTTCCCCCTCAAAAGTTTTAAATAATGGGGTCTCACACTTCATGAGCCTAGGAATTCTGCAGCTGCCCAAGCAATATTCCCATTTCATGGGTCTGACCATGTGACTTGCCTGTTCAAGAAACTCCAGTGGCTCCCTCTCTCCCTCTCTCTCTCTCTCCCTCTCTCCCTCTCTCTCTCTCTCTCCCCCTTTTCCTCCTCCTTCCCCTCCTCTTCCCCACACCAATATTTTCCATAAACAGTCTCCTATCTCACATCTCTGTGCTTCTGAAAACTCAAATTTAAGATCCTCATCTGCTAAAGCCTCCATAGAGCATTTATTCCATTCATAGACTAGAAAAATATCAACAAAACAAGAAAAACACATTCAACAAGACCATTCTTAACTTTTCCTAATAGGTTGGAAATATCTCCCTCCTCTTAACTGTAATATAGGTAAAGAAAACTGAGCAAATCCCATGTTTGATAAAAGATGGAGAACTCATATTCTGAGGATGGCTCTGTTATTGCTAGAACCCTTAGGTTCCTAGACCATGACTTTAATGATTTCAGAAAGAGGAATGCCTCAGATGGCTAAAGAACAGTTTTCCTGACCACTTTGATACAGCACCCTGCTGCTATCAGCTGTTTTAAGCCCACCTTTACAGCAATCAATCATAGCCAGCTCCACCCCTACTATCATTCCATCATTCTAATGCAGTCTGTCTGCAGCCAATTATCTATATAATATCATCTCCATTCTTTCTCCCTTCTCTTCTCATTTCTGATTGGTATCTGGCTTCTTTTCCTGCCATTCAAGGAAACTATCTTTTCCTTCTATCTACTACTTTTGATTCAGGTCAGTGTTCTTTTAGCTTTCTAACTCCCAGGCTTCCTGTCTAACAAGCTGTTGTTTAGTGATCTTTTAGAGCCCAGGTCTCAGGCCTCCAATAAATATTATTAATACTCTCTTAAGAGTTCTATGTCATGTCTCTGGGCTATTCACATTATTTGATCAGCCTTTTAGAAACATTTTTTGAGTTTTTTAACACTTCTCATTTGGGGTTCTGCTATTCTCTCTCAGTCTGCTTTGTTAAAATATCACTCATGTCCCATCCCTAATATGGATAGTAGTCTCTGAAATCTGCTGTAACCCATTCCTTCTTCCTCTACATTTTGTCTCTCTGTCATCTTAACTAGTACGATGGGTCCAATTACTTTCTCCCATATTTCTATATCTAGTCCTAATCTCCCTTCTGAGTGTCCAATCAAAATTGGAGATATCCAATTAGATATTGTATAGGCATCTCAGTCTCAACATATTTAATGCAAACTCCATTTTTTTTCCTACCAATTACTACCATTCTTACTAACTTCCCTTTCCTAGCCTATGGAAATAGCCACTTAATGGGTCTTGCTTCTATTCTCTCCTTACTCTAAATCATCTTCCACACAACTACCTAAATGACCTTCCTTATTTGAAGGTCTGACTATATTAATGACTACTCAAGAGCCCCAATAGCTCTCTATTGATAAAATATAAGTTCTTTTATTTCTCGCTATTTCCCACAACCTCCTATCATACATCTTTTCATGTCTGAACAAGCTGTTTCTATAATTTTACTAGCAATGAATGTGCTAGTTGCTCAACTCTTTCTCATGGAATCTTTGCCTTCTTTCAAGGCTCAACTTAAGTCCCATTTCCTAACAAGGCCTATCCTGATCCTCCCAGTTACTAGTACCATACCCCCTCCAATTACTTTCAGGTAGGCTGCTAAGTGGCACAGTGGGCAGAGAGCTAGAACTGAAGTCAAAGCAGGTCTGAATTCAAATCCAGCCTCTAGACTCTCCTTAGCTGTGTGATCCTGGATAACTCATTTAATCTCTATTTAACTTTCATTTCCTTTTTAAAAAATGGATAATAATAACTACTTTGTAGAGTTGTTGTGAAGATCAAATGTGATAATATTTGTTAAAACAAGAACAACAACAAAAAAACACTTAGTAAAGTGCCTGGTACATATTAGGTACTATATAAATGCTTATTCTCTACCCTTCCTTCTCTATTCCTACTATTCCAAGCAAAGTCTTTGTTCTCTTCCCATGTGACTAACACACACTTTGTGCATCCTAAGGATTCAGCATTTCTAGTATATTCCTCTGATGTTAGTTCTTTCTATAAGAAAAACAAATAAATTGTTAGAGCTTTACATTTTTATAAACCCTTTACCTTGTCCTAAGATTATAAGTGCAGCTTTCTAAATGACTGCCTTCCATTTTATGTTTTGGTCATTTTTAAGCACAAATGCAGTATTTTAAGCCATGGTTCAGAAATAATGAACACTATTATTCTTTGAGATGGATGCTCTTAGTGGTCATTCAATTTTTTCAATGTGGGATACAACAGTGATGACATCACAAGTCCATGACAAAATTATACATATAATGAATTTTCCTACTATAGACTCAATAAGTTTTAAAAAGAGAACAAGACTAAAAACTGCCTACTTATCATTTGGTTGTAAATTTAATGCTCCCTTCTTAGTAAATCTAAAAATAATAACAATAATTTTCAAAAAAACATGAAAATCTTCACTGTTTCTATTTAGGAGGTAAAATTTCTTAAGAATGTAATCTTGGAAAGCTGAAAGCTTTAAGAATTCCAAAGTATAACAATCATATATAATATTCTTTTATCTGTGTAATTCTTTTCATCTGAAGAGATCAAATGACCTTAGTACTTTGACCACATCATTTTATCTCTAAATCAAATAACACTGCTATTTAATTTCATCCTTAGCATTCTCTCACACCTTCCCCATCAATCTGACTACAAAAGTCTCCTTGTTTTCCCTTTATTCCCCAACTTGAGATTTCCTTCCATGCTTTTCTATTTACCTAGAATACTAAATCTATGTCCCATCCTTTCCTCCTCAGATAAAACCTAACACAAAGCCTGCCTATTCTAACTACATGTATTCAGATTCATCACTGTAATTGACACTTATTAAATACTTAGTCTATTTGCGCATGAAAAAAATGTAGGTTCCAACTCCCCTTTTTTTTCACTGATATTTTCATCCCCAAACAAGGGAAGAATGGAGAGAATCCAAAGTTGTGTAAATATCAAGGTCCTCCGTACTGTTGTTCTTGGCCATAAGCATCTGAAGTTCACGTTCCCATTTACTAATGAAGAGTATCTCACTCACAATAACAATTAGAATCTGAATGTTTTCTTCTTTGGCAATTATTCACATAGTAAAGTAAAAAAATATTTTATGTATTTATGTTGGCTTATGAAAAAAAAAAGAAATAAAGTACAGTATTTAACTTTTGGAATTTCCTTTCTTTCCAAGTATAAAGTTAAAGGAAGAATCAGACAACTACAGAATCCCCAACTATTACCTGTATGTCCTCAGACTATGTTCAAGATACATTGAGTAACTTAAATAGAAAAAGCAGAGAAATATAGATAGGAAAGAAAGAAGTCAAAAACTCTCTGCATCCAGACAAAGGGAGGCAGAATTGAGACAACAATAAGGAGGGAGAAAGTTATAGGCACCTACCTGGCATAAAGGAATAAAAGCATCTCTCTCTCTCTCTCTCTCTCTCTCTCTCTCTCTCTCTCTCTCTCTCTCTCTCTCCCTCCCTCCTTCCACCAACCCCTCTCTCTGTGTCTGTATGAGACAGAGACACAGAGGCGCACGCACACACACACATACACACACACACACACACACACACACACACACACACACACACTTCTAGCCAGTGGCAAGCAGCTGGCTTCTCTTTTTAATCCTTTGTTTGTCCTGGCAAGGACAAAGTACATGCTGCTTAGCAAAGTCTGTGCTACTAGCAATAGTTGCTTTTTTCCAAGTGGGAGGGGAGGAGAGGAGGGATGAAAGTTGGGAAGGTAGAGGGAAAAAAAATCTTTTTTTTTTTTTTCAACAAAGACTCTTCCTTTTATTTTTCAGCAATTAATTACAATACTAAGGCTTTGACAGAGCTTTCAGAGAGTGGTTTCTGCTGCTATAAACCATAACACCCTGCCAATGGAAAAATTAGATGAATAAAAAAATTGCATTTCCCCATAAAGATACATGAGGAAGTGCAGGAGAAATATACAAATGGAAATGTATAAACAAATAAATTATTATTCCTCATTTCATAGAGCCAAACATGATTTTCATCATGACAAGACCTGAATTATTTTTTTTAATAAAGCTTTTTATTTGCAAAACATATGAGTGACTTTTCAACATTGACCTTTGCAAAAAAACTTTTGAAAAAAAATCATTTTTATTCTCAAAATAAATAGGTGACAAGACAAGCAAATAGGGAAAAAAAACCAATGCTGAACTCAAATGACAATTGCACAGATTGTTATCCTAGGTAGGATTCAAAGACCACTACAAAAATATGGTTGATTCCTATATGAAAGACATAACACAGATGGATGCCAACCAATATGTAAAAGACATGCTGAAAGTAAAATACAAAATTCAAATGGATATTTACACAGGCAAAACCAAATCCCATATTTTAGGTGCAGATCAAAGGTAAATGCACTTATAATGAGGAAACAAAAATAAACTCAAAATTTGATGGAAAGCTGGGGGGGCAGAAAAAGAAAGAATGGAATTAACATCGTTATTACACATCCAAATAGGGTAGATTAAAAGAAAGAGACATCATCTCTCCATCAAAGCATCTAGGGAAATTCCTTTGAGGAGACTGAGTTTTAAGAGTTATTTAAGTGAGAATTAACTTGATGAAAAAGGGGTGGGGAGAGACAAGTATAATTAATTAATACTATGCTTTGGTTGAAAGGAAGGAATATAAATGACCAGTAGAGGTTAGTAGATAATGAAATACATTTTCTCTCTGCTTGACAAAGAAGTATAAAGAAGGACCTAAGGAAAGGGATATATAGTATATGATATCAGAAATGATAGCCTTGTCAACTGACAACATAAGTCTCACTATCCCCATTTCATAGAAGGAAAAAATTGCCTAGGGTAACATATATTTCTGCTTTATTAAATACCTCATACTCTTAGTTTGTGGTACAGTAGATAATGGAGTTTGACTTGGAGTTAGGAAGAATTAATTTCAAATTTTGCCTCATACATGTCCTAATTTGAGCTTCAGTTTCCTCATCTATAAAATGGAGATAATAATAGCACCAATCTCACAGGATTATTGTGAAGATCAAAATAAGATTACATATATCTATAATACATTGCAAACTTTAAAGTACCATATAAATGGTATTATTATTACACTATCTTGATTACTTTCTCATTATTTCATTTGTGTATTAGTCTTATTATGCCTTGACTTATCCCTTATTAACCTTTTGACCATAAGCTCACTCAAAGCAGCAGATGCCATTTTATAAAGCAAAGAATGATGGACTAAATGAATGAATGAAAAAAAGCATTTATTAAGATCTTATGATGTGCAATGTACTGTGCTAAATATTGTAGAGGAAACGAGAAAGGCAAGGCAGTCTTTGTTCTAAAGGAGTTCACATTACAATGGGATACAAAAAAAAAAAACAAAAAACAAACATGAATTTTGCCTCACCCATGTTAAAAGCCTCCAAGAATCGAAACAGATGATAATGCATACTCATTTCTATTGATAAAAAATACATTTATAAGGTTGAATCATTTGACAAGATCAAGAATTTTGGTGCTGAAAACTTGAAATTTTGTTGTCGTTTTTAATAGCAATGACTACTGAGACAGTGAAAATTGCAAGCTGTGGCATCAGCAAAAGGGGTTACCAAATCATATCTTTACAAGAGTTGATTCCCAGATGGTGGGTGAGCTGAAAGCAGGAGTAAAGGGGAAGATAAGTGTGCAGAGGAGGTGGTAGTTGTAATAGTTTGATTTGTTTCACATATGCTTCTAGCATGTTTGCAAATAATAAAAATATTTATTAAGAAGTAGCATCAAAAGATTATAGGATTTTGTGTTAGAAGAAACCTAGGTTAACTCTTTCACTGACCACTGGCCAATTGTGAAATAAATACGAAGTATCCCGAAAACTATGAAAGCTTAAAATTGCTCTAAGATTTTAAGAGTTCATGGTCAAATGCCTTATAAAAGGGAACCTGAGTTTGAATGAAACTTACATATTAAAGAATGAAGACTGCTTTTGTTTAGAAGGAGTACCTTCGGGGTAGAGCTACTTAAATATATAAATAATGCTATTTGCCTAATTATCTGGAACAATCTAAATATAGACACAATCTAAATAGATGCTAGTATAGCAGGAACATGCTAGATTAAGAGTAAATCATTTCCCTCAAGCTTCTCTCACTTAATGAAATCCAAGTCGAACTGAATATAAATGGTCATTCATGGTCAGAGAACAGTCCAACATATTTAATTTAAATGCATCCTCTTTTTTGCATTTCAGTTTACTACATTAAAAAAGTTTTTCAAATAAACTTTATTTCTTTCCACTTTTCTTATTTACTTTGCCTTAATTCACTCAGCTTAACCAGGGCTCACTCAGAGAACAATATCACAATTACACTGAAAAATGTACTGAGATCATTATTTGCCATAAAATATAAAAATAAAATTCTAAACCTGAAATCAAGTTAAGAAGGAATCAACTTAAATATAACAAAAAGTTCATACTTCTCTTAAGTACACTCTCATTTCTCTACTATATAAATAGCTTTTTATGTTTAAAAATAAAGCTTAGTTATAAGTTCTTAATAGACACTTCAACCTTTACTACTTTCAATATAAATCTCTGATCCCCTCGAGTCCAAGCCAAAACAGTAATGAGTTGTAAGATACTGTGTGTGACAGACAGCAGGGGGAAAATCAAGTAAGCTGGGCTACAGTTCAGGCTGCTATATTGTTTTGACACTACCACAAGTGATAATGGGCTGTTACACAGTGTGTCAAAGCACTCACTCAAGAAAACATGCACCATCCTCCCTTGTAACATGCCACAGTCTGCATGTGCCTTTTGCTTTGAAGGACTGCGTGGCTTCTGTTCAGGAGAATACTGCAGCCAGCCAGCATTCTCCCTTACCAACTCTAAATGAAGCAGTAATTCAACTAATTCAGGTGCGGCAAGGTTTCACAAAAGTAAGAACAGAAAAACAATTGTCACACCAGAGGATAAGCATAATAGTATATAAGAATGGAACTAATCTAAGATGAAGTATTAACAAGAAAATCTCTAAGCATCAAATTCTTCATCTAGAACAATCAAGATCACTGAACCATGCTAAGAAAACACAAATAGAGATTTTTAAAAGCTGGAAAGAATGAAAAAGGTCAATCTATAGAGCAAGTACAATACAACTGCAATTTAAAGACAATAAAGGAGACAAAAATAATAACATAAATAAAGAGAAAACATAATATTTTAAATAAAAAATTGGTCCCAGATTAAATCTATATTTCCCATTTTTGTCCATATCACACATGGTATTACAAACATTCATAACTACTAACCACTATGTAAAACACGTCAATTTTTTAAATCAATAGAAACAGTAAAACTGGATATATTTATAAATAATTGTTTTAATACTTTATAAATAAATTATGAAATGCATAATTAATGAAAAATTCTAAGTACTATAGTACTTCAGAGTTCTGTAGAAATAACTTTCTAGTAACTGGAGGCATAAATCATTTAAAACATTCCATAATTGTATAATATTATTTCTAAAACCTAAAATATTAATGCTATATTTCATTACTAAGAATTCATATTTCTAAATTTAATGATTCATTTATGTTAGAATAAAATATATACATACTAATACTTATACTTTCAAATATAATTAATTCGTTTGTAATGATAGATGCTTCATATAGAGAGTAATGCATTATTTGATCAACAAAGTACTTAAAAACCATGTAGTAAAGTGGAACTTCACATATCTGGCTTCTACTCATTTGGATTTCCTAGTTTATCTAAAGCATTTTGTACAGTGACTAAAAATGGGAGTTCCAGGATTTTGTTACTACTGACTCAGTCTTATTCCTTCACCTTGAATTATCATGCCATGTTCTTCATAGTTTTCTGTATATACCCAAATCTCTTCCTCGTCCTATTTCCTTCCTCTGCCTTCCTAGCCAGCCTGCTTTGCTGCCAGGAATAAGTTGTTGTCCAGTTCCTTTTTTCACAATGCCTTTAGGTCCCCTTCCAATACTACTAGGTTTCATACTACATCTTACATCTATAATTACTTCCATGATGTGAGAAGAAGTGGCCAATGGACTAGATGTGCACAGCAGTGGTATTTGGGTTTTAACATTTAGGGTACAGGAAAACTCTCTGTTACAGTCAAAATACACTTCTCTGTATGAGACATCCTTCATCTCTCACTTCTATCCCATGCCTAGAATGCATTTCTTTCCTTATCTCTAAATTGTAGAATCCTCACCTTTCTTTAAAGCTCAGCTCAAGCTGTACCACCTATAAAAAGCCTTTCCTACTTTATCTAGTTGTTAATGCTCACCCACACACAAAAATAATTACTTTGCATTTACTCTATATGTATATTATATATGTACATATATATATGTACACACACACACACATGCTGCTTTCCTCCAATATCATGTGAATTCAAGCTCCTAAAGAACAGGAACTGCATTGTTTTCAGCACTGTTTCTCCCAACATCTAGAAATGTACCTAACACAAAAAATGTTCAATGAATTGAATTGAATTAGAATATTTTATTTTAGCCCAAGTTAGTCCAAGTTAGATGAATGAATAGTATTGATAATTGATTTTGAGGGACAAATAAAACATTTCTAAGAAAGTTTGACTTAGTGACCAATCTACTAGCAATCAGCCTTTCTGTGCTTGATTGGATCACTCCTTAGGCTGAACTAAGAATATTTAAAGTTTTTTCAACGTGATAGAACTTTTCATGGATTATGTTCTACTAGCATAGCATTAGAAAATTCAAGGTCACCTCTATGCTTCAATGAGGCAACTAAGGAGGACCTGTTAAAGGGCCACAATCTCTGAAGAATTAACATTGTAAGCCATCCAAAGGGCAACGTAGAAACACATGTTATAATAGGTTTTAGCATATTACCAATGATGATTTTCATGCCAAAAATAGAGTAAAATATATAGTCTCAGATTAAAAAAGGTTGTGGTTTGGTCATATGGCAATAGCTAGGAGTAACAGATGAAGGGTCTGAATATGGCACTGGTACCTACAAATGTCAAAAGAAACCTCTCAAAAGGTTTATCTTTTTGGTAAATCTTCCATAGAGGATTCCTAGAAAGATAAGAAAAAGAAGTACTCAGAATCAGTAGACATCAATGGTTTGTGAGTGGTACCATTAGAGATCACAGATCCATTGACCTATTTCAAAATGCTAGTGAAAATCTAAAATGAAATGAAAAATTTTGTGGAAACTGAATGGATAAAAATAAGTAAACATAATGCTAAAAAAAGTCTTTCATTTGTATGCAGCTCAATTGTTATTCTAATAACCCAAAATATCAATTTATTACATTTGGCTATGGATTATCCTTTTTTTTCTCCTGGTTTACTCTCCTCATTATATTTTTTTAGCCAGCTGCTAAAACAAGCTATCATTATGTACACAGTATCACTAAAGTTAACATGTACCAGTTGACAAAGGGGAAGCAGTACAGGTCAGAAGGGCCAAGGCTAACAAGAGAGAAATTATCTGGGAATATAAAATTTATCCAAAATTTAAAATGAAGTAAATAGTACATATCCAAATTCTTAAGAGTTGTCTATTCAACTATACCTAGAATAAGATATTTCATGTCCTATGATGACTCTTCTTAATCTTTCTCCTATGAGCTACATACAGGATAGAAAAGGTTAAGAGAAAAGAGAAAAAAAATTAATAGACTTGGATCCATTCAAGGCACTTTCTCAGAGCTGCTTTATCATGAAACCATTACAGTGCCTATCTAATACCATATGTAAATAATACTGCCTTAGCAACACATTGTAGGATGCAATAATATTAACATATTCATCAAACTAATTTATTTATGATACTTCAAGTAGGGGAATGTTAGAATAGAGAATTATACTTTTGCAAAATATGGTTCCCATAAAATCCAACTTTATAATGATCTAAATGATCTAAAACTATCTTTCAATAGTTTAATAATCTTACTTCCTCTAGTTTAATAATCCTTTAGATGTTTTTGATGGTAATTCCACAATTGAAAGCACTTGGAAAATCCAGGAAAGATTGGGAAAAAAACATTTTGTAGGAAGAGAGATAATCTGGTATCCTAGTTAATCAAGATACTTATTATATTGAAATAATATTTTAATAGTAGTATAAACATGACATTTGACTATCTGATTATCTTAATATTTGGAGATATTTTAAACATACAAAAAAGAGACAGGAACAGCAGAGTATATTTATCTGACACACTTCTAAGGAAATTCTTCTAAGGAAAATCTTTTGTTATGCTTCACATAGCACTTTACAATTTACAAAGCACTTCACATAGTATCTTATTTAATCCCCATAACAATGCTGAAAGACAAGTAATAGAATTATAATCTCCATTTGACAGATGAAGAAATCCAAGCTGAGAAAGATCAAATGATCTCTTCACTGTCATATAGCTAGGAAGCTAGAAAAAAATAAATGGTCAGAAGAAAACTATGATATCGCTACCTGTTACCATAAAAACATCACTTAGCCTCTCTAAACCTCAATTTATTCATCTGTAAAATGTGGATGAGAAAATTTATATTGTTATAAGGATTAAATGAGAAAATATATGCAAAGTGTTTTATAAAACTTTGTATTACATAGAAGCGTTTTATTGTTATTGCTGCTGCCGTTACTAATCTTCTAGCTTCAAACCCAATACTATTAGTATAGGATATCTGCCTTGTTTGGACAAGCAGTGAAAAAGATTTGTTGAATTTTTTAACTTAGTAATTAAAGTCAATGAATTAAAATATATTATAAAATTTCCATCCAGATGATTTAGTGAAGAAATTCTACTGGCTGTCCATTGCTCTAATTATCCTGGATCCAAGATTAATTTGTATTACATCCTTGTGATCTATTTGAGGAAAAATTATTGTACATTGTTTTATTAAGCAAAGCAATAGAATAAGACCAGGCATTATTTTTAAAAATCAAATGAGGTTAAAAATCCAACTACTACATTCATGAAACAGTACAGATAAAGTTCTTTTTTTTTAATGCAATTCAATATTTTCATTACTGTCCTAAGGGAAGAACTAGGTCCTCCTTCATTTAAATCCAATTCACTTGCAAGTCACATCACTTGTCCAATGTCATGATCTTCTTCAAGAAAGAGGGACAAACAACTAATGTCTTAACAAAGCAAGGATGTGGCCCTAAATTCTTAAAGACTATACTAGGTAGTATAGGGCAGAAACAACCTCAAGCTGGAAAGACTTCGAGTTCATGGGAAATGAATTGAACGAAACAGTAAAAAGTAGTCAGTCAATAAGCATTTATTAAGCAACTACTTATGCCAGGCATTAAGTGCTAAGGATATAAACAGAAAAAAAAAAAAAAAAGAGTCAAGCCTTTCTCTCAAAGAGCTCATAATCTAATTGGAAAAGAATTTTCAGCAGTTGGGTAAAAGTGAAGAATCAGTACATAAAATAGGTCAGATGACAATTCCAGGAGTTTGCAGGGCATGGATATAGGGGAAATGGTAAAGTCTGAAGGACCTTAGGAGAAATTGTTAGTTCCTCCAGGTTACAGAAGGAATAGAGTTGAGGACTCATTTCATTTAATCTATTTGACCAGACAACCAGCAAGGGGCAGGGTACCTCCAGGTATTTCTACTACCTGTCAGTATTATATGGGTCCTAAAATGAACTAGAGCCTAGGCTTAGAAGAGAAGAAAGACAACACAGGAGAAAAAGTATCCTGGTTAGTAAAAAAAAAAAAATCAACCAAACCTAAGATTCTAATACACAGTATATCAAATCTCTATCCCGAATTTTAGCTAGTAAAAGAATACCAGCCTCAGTCCCACTGTGAATAGTGATAGTACTAATTTGTGCAAGTTACCAGGACAGAGTAATTTTTTACTCTAAGACCTAGTCTTGTTAAGTTCTGAGAGATACAGCACTTCATGAAATAAGCTACTTAAAGATGTAGAAGTTCTGATATGTCCAATTCAAGGAAAGCCTCCACCAAAGAAATTAGATCTTTTGAAGTCTTAGAGCATTGATAAATTATGTTAGGAATCTCAGAATTAAGTTTATTTAAAAATATAATAAATTCATATAATGATTCAAGGCTCCTGCACAGAATGACAGTAAGGGGGAAAGAACTTATCACTGAAGTCTTAGAAACATACACACTTTTATGCTAGGATCTATGCATCTGGATTTAAGTCAGATTAACTATCATGATTTAAGTATTGTTTCTTTAACCAACAGTGTGTTTAAAAACATGAATGGATGTGGTGAAAAAGAAAAAAAAAGAAAAAAATGCCAAAGCTTAAATAACTTCATGGAAAAAATAATGATATTTTATTAATGCAAACTGAATATTAATAAAACATAAAAATTGATGTTTATATTAAATTTGTATTTCATAATATATGTAATATATTAGTCAATGTCCCTTGCCATATAAGAAGCCATTTTATTCATATTCTCAAAACCAACTGTTGTATTTGGATATATAATAAATAATGGCAAGTGTTTATAATTTTTAATTGACTCTTTTTACTAAACTAATTTTAAAAAGTGCAATATGAAAAGTGTTACATAAAGCAATGATAAAAACTTATTATTAGTAGGTAAAAAAAAAGTTAAAGGGCAGTAAGACAGAGAATACAACTGTTCCCAAAGAATTAACCATGAATATCACAGAGAGGACAAAGGCCAAACGATGGTAGGTATGAGATTAGATGGAAATATTGACAGAAGAATGAGGGATGACAGACTCCACCAGAGTATTTCATTACTATCCTCACAATGACAACCAATAGTAAAGAAGGCAGTCAGTTTGTTATGTGGACTTTCCCTATGGTGAACTTTTGAGAAAATATGGGCAGGATGGGTAGTCATGAATAGATAGCTATTTGTATTGTTGGAGAAAACTCCAAGGCAGGGATATGTGACTGGGGGGGAGGGGGAGGAAGAACAAAAAGTTCAGGGTTGGAAGGGAACTTAAAAGTAAATCAGACAAGATAACCAATATAAAGGGTTTGCAAACCTAAAAGCATTGCATTACTGCTGGCTATTATTATCTAGTACATGTCCATATTTTAAATATCATTAAACTAAAACACAAAAAGTTTAAGTAACTTGGCCGAGTTATTCAGTTATCTAGTAGACTAGAACCCAGGTATCCTGACTCCCAATACAAAACACTTCACTCTGTACTATGTTGCTAGGTAGCCATACAAAGTGTGTCTGGTGTGTGTATACATATATACATACATATATCAGGGACTTGATCTATAATCACATTTGTTAAATGTCAGTTAATGTAATTCTGTATATTGCAGTCACTCCTTTTTTATTCAATCCATTCAAGTTAATATGATGCAAGGTCACAGTACTTTTTAACATCTGCTTAAACTCATGTTTTCATATCCCTATATTCCTAAAATCTAGAAATCATCCATTTTTTCACCCAGTAAACAAATAGATAACCACCCTTTCTGAACATAAGTGACTGTATAAAACAAAGTATCTTAGTTACCAGGTAACTAGCAAATTTACCAGGCAAAACTTGTAATGCCAAAAAGGTTTTTACTTCTTTAAATGTATAACTTAAGAAATTCATTCTTGATGGATAAGAGAAAAATATAGTCTAACTTATTTTGATTTACATGAATAAGAAAAATATATATGAACAAAAAAGCCCTTAGTCAATGTTTTGTTTCAAAGGTTGAAGCCACCATAACATCTAAGGAAGATGCTGCTACTTTGAATGGGAATACATTCTCCCACTGGTTACCAAACTGAGAGGGTAAAATATGTTCATTTTTAGTGATGTCACAACATTATTTTATTTATAGTAGTTCTGAATTTAAATATTTCCCATTGAGCAACATAATAGTCTAAATAATATTACCAAAATGTAAGGAAATATATTTAGTAGGTACATTGAAAATTTGGAAAGCAAAAACAATAGTGAATCAAATGCTCCTTTTAGCAATAAAAATTAAGGAATGGCCAGACCAACTGTAGTACATGTATATAATGGCATATTATGTTGTAAGAAAAAATTAATCTGATGAATACAACAAAGTATGAAACGATTTGTATGTGATACAAAATAAAGTAAAATTAGAAAACTAGGAAAATAATATATACAATATTAATGTTAAGAAAAATAACAACAGAGTGAAACTAAATGCTCCAAAATTATAATGGTCAAATGTGACCATAAAGAAGTCACATCTCCTTGCTTTTTTCCATCAGGGGAAGAGTGACAGGAGGGAGGCAATATGAGTGTGGATTACTGAATATAACATCAGACTTTCTTGATAGGATGGTTAGTTTTGATGAACTGCACTTTTTAAAAAATAAATGGATGGCTCTATAGGAGAAGGAAGAATACACTGGAAAATAGAGGATAAAAGAAGAACATATATAAAGTCCTTTGCAAATTCTTTTGCAATTATTTTCTGGAACTCTCCATGAACAAAAGTCCCAAAGTAAAACCGATCAACAACTGTTTTAGAAAATATAGTCTCAAAAAAGCTGACTGAGATACTGAGGATTCAAGTGATTTGCCTACTGTCACACAAACTATATGTGTTAGAGGTTAGAATTTAATCCAGATCTTCCTATTCTGTTACAGCAGTCTCTCAATAAATACATGCATATGTATTATATGTCAATATAATTTAGCAATTTTCAGCCAAGAATTTAGACTTTTTAGTTATCTATAATATAACCTATATTGGGGAACACTATTCTATAAAAAAATCAACATATCTTTTTCCCAGAAAACATTTAAATGCAAGAAGAAATAATATCCCTGTCACTTAAAAAGATTTATTCACATTCAATGGGATAAAAAGAACTTATTCCCAAAGAGTAGTTTATTTAAACAAACAAATAAAAAAGACTATTTGCAAGAAGGATAGGTACTCTATGGCAAACAGTGTGACACAGGTTTTAGTTTATAAGGGCTCCTTTTTTTTCTTTTAATGCAGGTTATAAATCACCTCAGGACACCCCATGTGAAAGGCAATGAAAATGGTTTGTGTCATATTGCAACGTATTCAGCTACTCCATCCACACAAATGGCATTTGTAATGAAAACATTGTCATATATCTTGATTTGTCAGAGAACAAATCAGTTTTATCTCTTCATTTGGTGGTTTAGTGTCATAGGTATTTTAGAAAACATAATTTATAATCCTTTATACAATTATATATGAAATTAAATTATCTCACTTTTCCAGACACATTAAAATATTTCAGGTTAAACAGAATGAACTCAGATTGCTATGGTACTAGCAAAAGGGGGGAACAAAATTTGTTTAGTATCTTGTTTTAGTTTGTTCTTTGGGCTCAAACATTATGCAAGCTTCTAACGCTTTAATCAGATTCCTGACAATAACCAACTGCATTTATAACTAATCATGAAAAACAAAACAAAACTTAATAACTTTTAATGTTGTTTATTAAGGGATGCCTGAACTAACTTTAAAAATAACAGAAGTCAAAAAGAAAAGAAAATAATAGAACTGACTACATTACTAAGGGAATCCTATGTGAGGAATAAGAAAAAAAATACAGTTGCTTGAGAGTGTCTTATCTGATAAATTAACTTTGTTAGGGCACCTGAGGACAATATGGCTAACTATCCCTACTGAATCTTAAATAATACCTTTGGGAAAACAAGTTACTTCCAAGGAGAATTTTAATTTTAATCTTTCTAGATTTATAACAAAACCAAGCCAATTCTTTTTAATTTACCTAATTAAATTAATAACTGCCAAGCATTTCAGTCAAAATTTATTATCCTATCATTATTCATGACTGGAAATGACTTTTAATAAAGTGGGAAAATAATTTAGCCTTTGATAAAAATATAGCTTTCTTATTTATGTTTAAACTGCAAATATGCACACATTTATTTTGCTATTTCTCTTTTATAGATCAAGAATAAAGCACTGAGTGGACTCATATTTAATGAATGGTGCAGTACAACCAAGTATCATACTCTGAGAACCTGAATTCAAATCTTGCCTCTGCTATTTGACTATCTCAGGGATATTAGACAAGTCATTTAAACAATCTGGGCCTCAGCTTTCTCCTCTGTTTAAAGAGGAAGAAGAAAAAGGAGGAGGAGGAAGAGAAGGAGGAAGAGAAAAAGGAAGAAGGGAAGAGGAAGAGGAAGGAGAAAGAGGAAGGAGGGAGGATAAAGAAGAGGATGATAAAGAGGAAGAGGAGGAAGAAGAGGAAAAAGAGGAGGAAGAGGAGAAAGAGAAAAGATGAAAAAAGAAAGAAAAAGAAAAAAGAAAGAAAGAAAAAGAAAGGATGAACCCAATTTAAAATAAGTTTATGTTCAAAGGATAAAAATATTTATTGCTTTAATTAAAGAAGGTCATCATGCTCACAGAACTACATTAGATACATTTACTGGTATTTTACAAATAACCATTCATAATTTAAATGGCCTTATTAGTTAGCATTCATATATTTGAACAATAAAGGTAGCAGGCACACTTCTAGAAGTTAGAAAGCAGCAAATAATCATATAAAATCAGGTTTGATTCCAGTTGGTTGTGGATTTTGTTTTTTAACAAAAAAATGTATTTATATAATATGCATCTAGATCCCATGTACTTCAATTTTGTTGTTTAAAATTATATTATTTAATTATTTAATTTAAAATGATCATGATAAGCACCTCTCAAAAATCACTACAAAATTATTCACTAAAAATGATTGTTATTAATTTAAATTCTGGCCTCAGGAGAAAAGGCTTTGAATTCAAAATTAAAAGCTATTTTGGTTATGCAATACAGCTAAATTTACTCTTTTACTTTTTTGAAATAAATATGTATACATGTAATCACATTCCAGTGCAAAAAGTTTAAGTTTATTGCCTTCAAACTAAATAGTAGTTTAAGCTGAAATATTTTTAGCAAAGTCTCATAAATGTAGCCTCACAAAAAACAAGGTGTTAACGCGTAAGTAAATTTTCTAAGTGAATGAAACATCCTTTAGGTGCCAAAACTTGTCTTAAATATTTGGAGTACAAAACTTTCTTTTTTAAAAAAAATCATACCTGCATTCTTAAATACATACAAAACATACAAAACATAAATGAACTTTTTTCTTTAGTAGTTTGGGGGAATTATCATTTTAATCAATTATTGTATTGTGCTGCAATTTATTATTAATAACTTTTTTAAAGCAATAGCTGTTCAATTTAATTTAATTTTTTTTTTATTTTAAACCCATACTTCTATAGCACTTTTAGTTTTGTAAAGCATTTTCTTCATTGACTGGTAGAATTTTAATTGAATGATGCGAATGAACACTGTAGTATGATTGGAAGGGTACAACCAGCATTTGGAACTCTAAGGGCTGAGTTTCAGTTCTGGATCTCTCACTTACTAGTCCCTTAATACTTCTGGGCCTCAAAGCCCTCATCAGTAAAATGGAGGCTGGAGAAATTGAACTCAATGTACTAATTACTCTAAATCTATGATGCTATGACCGTAGGAGCTGAGGAACTATATAGGTCTGTTTGCCTTTACAATAAATAGTTCCAGACCTCCAAACGTAGCTAGGCAATTGTTACTTCCTGCTGTAGCCAGTGTTTTGCCCTTGTCTCTAATCTGTTGCCTAATTTGATACAAAGGTATCAGAGTGAAGGGTCTGATCCAATGCTTCTCTTCTGAAATAAAGTACACAGATTTCCTGACAGCTATTTCCTGCAATGCTTTAAAATTATTTAAATTAAATAAAATTTAAATAAATTAAATAAAAATTTTTAAAATGCTTTTTTCCTCCCTTACTTATAGTTTCAGAACAATGTTCTGGAGGCTGAAGGTTAACAATTGTCTTATTTCTAAATATATATATATATATATATATATATATATATATATATATATATTTAGATAAAAAACACATTGTGGGGGCTGTAGTCAAGATCTAAGTTACAAACCAACCTTAGTAGCTACATCGCCCTGGGCTAGTCACAACCTCTATTTCCCTCAGTTTTCTCAATTATAAAATGAAGATAATACCAATTACCTCACAAAATTGTTGTGAGGATCAAGTAACATAATATTTGTAGAACATCTTGTACAATGCTGACTATATAACTGTCATAAAAATGTGTATTTCTTCCCTCTCTCCTGCATCCCAATAAATAAGAGTACTCTTCAGAGAATCAGAGATTTAAGATCTCCATTAGACTACGTAGGGGGGAGGGAGAACTCAATTTCATCTAACTTGATTTTTCTTCATGTAGAGATAAGAATACTTATTACCATTTGTCTTCAAGGAAAGCTCCAAGAATTAATCACCCCATAAGGTACTTCCCACACCCAAGCCTATCTTTTGATATGTATATACATATGTATATTATGTAGCTTTTATATTATCCAGATAGCTAAAACAGACTCTCTTCAAAATTTAAAGGCCTTCTCTGTCATTTTTCAAAAAACCACTATATTTGTAACAATAAAACAAAGTGTCTGAAATTATTATTTATTACCATGGGCTTGGGACCCTATAGACTCCAGAAGAATCACTACCTGAAACTGGTAAAAACAAAACAAAACAAAACAAAAAACTATTTTGAGGTTATGATCAAGAACAGACTGAACTTTTAGCTTGGCTCCTATTATACTGTGTTGCTTTTATCTAGGAGATTATTAGACCCCTTGTGCACAAATGAAAGAAAAAAAAAGGGGGGGGAGAATCATTAAAGTTTTGTAGACCTATTATTTTAAAACTCGGCCACCAGAGCTTTGACAAAGATTGGAATGTAAAAAACAAAACAAAACAAAACAAAAACAAAAACAAAAACAAACAACAACAACAACAACAAAAAAACACCACAGATGTATATAAATCCTGAGCAGCTCAGCTCTTTCAACTCTCTTGCAACTTGTCAGAGCAAGAGGTTTTTGGGGTTTTTTTGTTTTTTTTTTTTTTTTTTTAAAGCCCCTTGTTCATTAGGACTTTGTTCCAAGCTCTCAAATTTATAAATATACACCTTGTTTCCAATGTTGTCCTTTTAAGGATAGAACTGGTAAGAATCTCCCAAGTGTGGGTGGCTTGAATTCATTTTTAAAGTCTCTTAAACATTTCTAATTGGGAAAAATGGTCTTTAAAAAACACTTTAAAGTTCCCTCAATCTTTCAGAGCATGGAAAAAAATGTTTTGCTTCCAAGCACCATGTTGTTTTTAAACAAACCCAAAAAGGGGCAGAAATTGGTAGAAACCACTAAATTTAGAGTACTAGCATACTTCATTGGTTTTTATTTCATTCAATAAATATTTATTGAACGCTGATTATGTGCAAAGCACTGTTATAGATGCTTAATGAGCTCCTTGAAGGCAGGGATTGTTTTTTTTGTTTGTTTGGGTTTTTTTTTTTTTTTTGGTCTTTGTATCCTCAATGTTTAGCCAATGACTGACACATAGTAGTTACTTAATAAATGCTCCATAGCTGATTGAAACAAGGTTAAAGCCAATGCAGGTCTTGCCCTTAGAGAATTTCTTTTTCTGGAAGGAGAACAAGACAACAAACAAAAGTCATAATTGATGAAAAGGAGGGTGTGGGGTAGTATGGAAAGGAAAGCACAGATCCAATCAAAAAAGAGGTAGACATAAATCACTTCTAAAACAGTAGCTAGCATTTATATAGCCCTTTAAGGTTTGCAACACACTTTTCATATTTTGTTTCATTTGAACCTCACAATTCTGGGAGGTAAGTGCTATTAATAGTCCCATTTTATTGATAAGAAAGCCAACTGTAAAGATGGCTTGCCCAGGATCACACAAGAAATATGACTTTGGTAGTCCACAAATTTAGGTTTCCCTCACTCCAAATCCAACACTCTATCCATACCACTAAACTTCCTATAAGAGTAATTTAAGGTCCTTTTATTTACATATATGTTATCAGCTAAATTATAAACATTACTAAATCAAAAAAATTGAGAAAAATAAATTTAAATAGAAACCTTGATGACAATGACTCAATTTAACAAAGTATTTCATCTAAATAGCAGAAATTAAAATGAAAACAATTTTTTCTCAAAAATTATTTCAAACTAAATTTTATGACATTTTAATAGACTAATACTATTCATCTTTCATAGATATATATACATATATATACATATATATATATGTCCTCAATGCTATAGTAGTATGCTTCTCCAACCTTTTTTTTAATTTAGGTTTTCCCTATTCTTACTAGGCAAGTCTACTTTTTTTCTGCATAAGATTCTCCAGAAAGATTCTTGGACTATGAATTTATCACAAGTGTAGAAGCATAATTACAACTTCTAATAAAGCAAAACTGATAAGAAGAGCTTTTGCTAATGATAGGATTCAAAAGTATTTGAAAATAATTCTAATTTGTCATTTCAAAAATTATTGTTGTTTGCTTACCTATCATTTTCCACCTTAACCAATGCAATAAATTACCTGGGGAAAGTTGTAACGTATATAAATTTTTACAGATTTGGTAAGACCTCGCATGTAAGAAAAACAACACTCTCAGAGGAGAAAACGTAAGTTCACAAAAATATTATTGTTAAACATAAGTTATATTGTTTAGTAACTTCCTTCAAATGGTCTCAAAATATTTTTCAGATTATGGTTCTGATTCTACTAATAAGAATTATACTGGTCACATTTGGTAATGTATTCATTCTTCCAAGGTACTAAATGCTACCTTTGTGGCCTGAAAGAATGTCTGAGCCTCTAAAAACAGAATAGTTTTTAAAAGTAGGATCAGACCGAAGCTAAGTATAGTTAGTCCTATTTTACAACTAGAGAAAATGACTGGGGAGAGAGGTGAAAATGGCTTCCCCTAGGTCAAACAAAACCGTGGTAGATTAGCAATGAAACCCACACTTCCTGCCTAGTGGTCTAGGTCTTAAAACCATAGAAGAATAAAGGTGAAGTATTTTTCAGTAATAAAAGAAATATTTAACCCCAAATCAGTACCCTATCATAAGGAGAGGAGAGCAGGAAACATTTTGATAGCTAGCCACTAGAACACTCAATATTTCTGGGCCAAGAGTCACAGCTTCTCCTAAACATCTAAGATTCATTCATAGCTAAGCCCTCAGGTTGCATGCTCATAAAGTCTGAAAACTATTTTCCATTCATCATTCAAATTTCCAAAAGAAACTAAAAAACTATTCTATAGATGACCACTGGGGGGGAAAAAACTACCCTTGAGTTTAATGTTATAGCTAATCTTAGTGTGAGGTTTGAGAATAAAGAGTATTTTAAACCTAAACAAGTTCATTTATACAGAATCTTTGCTTTGAGATACCAGTTTTAAGTTATAAAAAATTTTTATAAAATAGAGTACTGGATTATCTGGGAAAAGCATTTTCCTCTTTGAATATATCATAAAAATTAAATATATCATTATAACAAATTTCAATTTTTATCTTTAATATACTCATTATGCTTAACAGTGCTAGATACCATACAAATCACACATAATCCCTGCCTTCTAGAAGCTTAAGACTCTCTCTCTCTCTCTCTCACACACACACACATACACACACACACAGAGTAATCTAATAAAATTTATAATAAAATGTACTCTACTGAGAGAACATGATAGGAATATAAGCTCTTTCAGAATAAATAATCATATTATTTCTAAGCATAAGGAATTGTCATTATGAAATGTTGAAAGTATAGGCTGCTTGCCAGAATTATAAGCAAGGGCAGAAATAATCATTTTCACAAGGTCAGGGAAGACTTCCTAGGGAAAAAAAAAGAATTTCAGGAAATTTTTTTATAAATAAAAAATTAAGAGTTTGAATTGATGAAATAGATAAATGAGGAAGCAAATGAGTTCATTTACCAAAGTAAATAATTGAGACAATAGAGATTAAATAGTCTCAGGTACAAAGAAGATAAGTGACTTTGAATTTCTGGTTTCACAAAGGAAGGAACTAGTATCAGTTTCATTAGGACATTTAAATACTGATGGGGAGAGGGGAGGATGAAAGAAAAGGAAGGATAAGTGAAAGGAAGATAGTGACAAAGGAATACATTCTTAACTTTATGTGTAAGTGATGTGCAAATACTAGGGTGTTTCATAGAAAATAATGACATAGTCAAAGTTATTTATTGTGCTTCAACCACAAATAGGCAAGCCAAATGTTAATTTTCTTAAGATATTTAACACCTGTTTTGATGTCTCCCACTCTGTCTCACCTCCTGTCCTAATACTAGGAGACTTCAATAAATCATACATTGATACTCTTAACTCCCTTACCTTCCAATATCACAGACCTCTTAAATCTTATGACCTAATACTCCTTTATCTCAGCCACACACAGGAAAGTTAACACTAGATCTCACCATTACCCACAAGTATTCCACTTCCCTAATTAGAAATTTACTTTCCTGACCATAACCTACTATTATCTCTTCTCTTCCAATGTCTCATAAAACTATATTTTTCCCTTATTGTGACCTCCAATTCATCCATTCTTTAGGATTTTCTCTGGAGACCCTGCTCAAATTTCACTTCTCCCCCGCTTTCCAAACTGGTCCCTATTGTTAATCATTTCAACTCCCCTGTTCTCCAATTCTTCATCCCCTGGTCCTACTGCCTTTTATCTATTACAAAAACTAAGTCCTTGATTACTCCCACTATCTCCTTCTTCCACTTCTATTCATCTCCTACTGAATAGAGCTGGAGGAAATCACACAATTGGGATGACCAGATATGAATTCATGCTATCCAACTTCAACTGGGTCTTCACTGTAGAGGGCTTTTTTTAACTCCTCCTTAATTGATTCTCTCTCTCTCACTCCTTAGAGAAGCTATTATACACCTTTTCCCTCATCAAGCCTCCTATGACTTCCTCTCATCCATTTCTCAGCAGAGAACCTTACTTTTTAATTTACTAGAAAATTGAGGTCATTTGAGATGAGGTGTCTCTCTTCCATTCTTTTCAACTCAAAAATCTCTTGAGATAATTTCCCATTCTTTCCTCTTTTCCTCTAGTTCTGATAATGGAGGAGATGACTTCTCTACTTTACAAAGCCAAAACTTCTAGGATGCACTTGGTCCTTCAGTTGTCTGTTCTCTCTATCTCTACCTCTCACCTTCAACCTTTCCCTCATTACTGGTTCCTTCTGTAATGCCTTCAAATATGCCCATCTTCTCCATCCTTAATAAATCTACACCATATCCTACCATCCCCTCAAATTATTATCATATATGTCCCCTCACTTTCACAGCCAAGGTTCTTGAAAAAGCTATCTAAACTTGCTACCTCTACCTTCTTTCCTCTATCGCTGACTCTTCAGTCCTTTAAAATATGGCTTCTGACCTCACTCAACTGAAACTGTTCTCTCCTTACCTCTCTCTTCATCAGTATCCACAATTTAACTTCCAGGTACTGAACTTTAAGCATTAGTCCTGGATCACTGATTGTCAATTGGACATTTTAAATCAAATGCCCTGAAAACATCTCAAATTCTCCACAAGGCTAAAACTGAACTCCTATACTTCTTCCCCCCAACTCTCCCCTTTTCTAGATTTGACTACTACTCTAAAAGAAACACTATAATTTTTTTTTTTTTTTTTGCTGAGGCAATTGGGGTTAAGCGACTTGCCCAGGGTCACACAGCTAGGGAATGTTAAGTGTCTGAGACCAGATTTGAACTCAGGTCCTCCTGACTTCAGGGCTGGTGCTCTAACCACTGCGCCACCTAGCTGCCCCCAAGAAACGCTATAATTCTAATCTAGATTCATAACCCCATAATTATTCTGGATTCCTCACTTTTCTTCACCCCATGTATCCAATAAATTGCCAAAGCTTGCTGTTTTAACCTCCCTGTCTCTCATATCTTATCTTTTCTCTACTCACTTAGTTCAGGCACTCATCACTTCTTATCTGAATTATTGCAAGAACCTCATGATGAGTCTTCCTGCCTCATGTTTCTTCCCACTTCAATCCATTCTACACACTGTTGTCAATGAAATATTCTCATAGATCTATTCATGCCATTTTCTTGCTCTGATTCCAGTACACTCTATTTCTTCTAGGATAAAACAGGAACTCCTTTGTTTAATTTCAAAAGTCCTTCATAATTTGAACCCAATCTATCTCTTCATCATTAGTTAATCCCCATCTTCCTTTTTAAATATCATTATTCTCTCAGTTCTCCATACAACACCCCATTTTCCATCTTTGTGCCTTGCCACTGGCTCTCCTCCATGCCTGGCTTTCTACTTTGTTGAATTGCTTCATAGAATCTCACTCTTTCAAAAAAAAAAAAAGTGAAACCTTTTTATATAAAGTCACTTTCCTCTAATTTGGCCTCCCAAATCCTTTGTATTTCACTACTTTAAATTTTGTTTTTATTTATTCTTTATGTTTATTCTATATTTACGTATTGATTTTGTTGTCTTCCACATTAGAGCATAAGTTTGTTGGAAGAAAGATTTGTTTCATTCCTTGTATTCATGTCTGCAAGGATACCATAGAGCTGACACATAAGAGGTACTAAATAAAAGCTTGGTGATGAAATTGACTGATAAGGGGAAAGGTCCTTATTGCTGAGATTTGCTTTATGCTTCAAGATTAACCAAATCTCAGAACATAGCACCAGGCATATCTTTTTTCCCCAGAACTTGATTGTATTTTTTAGAGAAAATATGGGTTTAAAATGATGTTGTTTTTTCTTAATATTTATCTTTCTGAGTGGAGATAAGTGGAAATGTTTTATCTATCAGCTAATAATTAAAGTACTAGTTCTATTATAAGTTGATATTTATATTTACTATTCTCATCAAAGTGAACAATTAATTTTAGCAGTTCCTGAAATAACCAGGTAGGCAGATACACAATTATTTAGTAGGAAATTCAAAAAGAACCTCCATAACAGAGAAGTCGAAGTGTTAATAGTCCTTAGGAAAAATAGGGACAAAGTCCCTGTTAATCAACCATTCTAAACTTTTTATAACTATCCTTTTTTAGGATTTCTGAACTGAATTTCTACAAATTTCTAGCTTAGTTCTAAGTCATTATTCATACTGAATAATCAACTACTCAGTCAAGAAATAACATATTTCTAATACATACTGAAGTTGAAACATTTCAGGTATCAGATATTATTCTTTCAGAAATGCCAATGTATGTATATCAATTTAAAAAAAACTATCCAAAAAAGATTAGTTATATGCACCAAGCCACTATATTTTAGCCTTTGTAGATGAAAAAATGTTTTAAAATAATAATTAAATAAAATGCTTTTTGTATATATTATACTCACTGCACCATCTAATTAACTAAGATCATTTACAACTTTCTGAGCAGAAACAAGTCCCCAAAGAGCCAGAATCCACTTACAAAAGAAGTCAGTTTTGCACAGAAGAAACATAACAGATGATGTGATGAAAGCAGAAAGTCTGAAATCCTCCAAAACCCATTTTATCTGTATTCTAGGGCCTGAGGATATCTAAATTAGAAGTCAACAATTTCAAGATGGTTGATCACCACAATACTTCTGACAAGTCTAGGAAAGAAATGAAAACGAGAAGGTAAAAAAGGAAAAGAAAAGAGCAATAAATGAAGTAACAGGATAAAAGAAGAAAGAAGAAAAGGTGTCCATATATGGTGGAGAAGTGGTCATTAGCTGGCAGCCGGTTGCTTCAGGTACCACTGAGGGGCAGCACTGCCACAGGTTGCCTCTGTTAAATCATTAGAATTTCCTAGTAATACATAGATTCAGGCTTCACCAGATAAGGAGATATTATATTCTTCCTCAAATGATATCTTTCCTGAGATAAGCAAAAATCTACCATAGTCTCAGCAGAAACATAAAAAGCTGGTCAGATGACTTTTTGTTAATCACATACTATGGAATTACATACATTAGCATCAGGAGGGTTAGGAGGTGGGAATTTAGAGAAACAGGAAATATTTGAAAGCCAGCTTCTATGACAGCAATATCTATGCTCCTTATCCATATCTGTACAATAAGTAATATTTCATATTTAGTCTGTCTACCTGGTTCAACTAAGATAAAGTCATTAAGAACTTTTTTCTAGGTGCCATTTTGTTAAATGCATCTTTTAAAAATAAATAATTAGATTTTTCTCCCATCTAAATGAGTTGATTTGTCTGAGTGGATAGTATTCTTAAAATGCTTAAAACACTAGGCCTGATTATTCGTCACAGAAACATATTCATAAAGTAAGTTCTTACCTAGGCAATTCAATTTTGCATCATTTTTTCATAAAAGATTCTCTTAAATACTTTGTCAGATTCTATTCCTCAAAATTTCTCTTACTCATTCTTTTACTAACAATATTTCTCATTTTTGGAATAGACTCAGACAGGTGGTGATATGAGTCTGTTTGCTTTTGTTCCAACAAGTAACTGTTCTTTCAAAATGCAAAGGATGATTTTTAAATATTTTCTTGTTCTCTAGTGATTAGTAGACCATCAGAAATCCAATAGTAATAATAATTATTATATCTAACATCTCTATAACACTTACTATATGCCAGGCTCTATGTTAAAAGCTTTGCAATTATTATCTCATTTGCTTCTCATATCAACCCTGAGAAGTAGAATGCTATCATTATCCCCATTTTATAAATGAAGAAACTGAGGCAAGAGGAGTTAAGTGATTTTCCCAAGGTCAGATAACTAGTAAGTGTCTAAGACTGGATTTGAACTCAGAACTTCTTGACTCCAGGTCTAGTGCTCTATACACTATACTACCTAGCCGTCTCATTTATTTGGGGGCAATTACTTAAACATTTTTTAAAAGACTCGATATAAAATATTATGATAAATTTTAAATTTGTTTGGTAGCATGTCTGAGCTTACAATCATTTTTGTGTTGTATTGCTTCTCATATTCAACACACAAAAGGACTATCTAACTTTAAAGATGTGCACACATATACATACAGCATACACATATGTAATCCAGAATTATAATGCAGCATTTTAAATAAGTCCTTAAAACACTTGTGCTGTTTGTTCTATCATAACTATAGAACAAATAGCATATTTCAATTATCTGGATGAAATTAAGATTTGGTAAATTAATATTAAAATAACTCTAGTTTTACTCCCTTGAGGAAGAATAAAATCTATAGCCCACTTTAAAAAAAATAATTCTACATTTCATTCAACCATGTATTTTCAAAGCAATAATGTCTAATGTACTGAAATACAGAAATAAATGAGGTCAAATAAAAAAGGGAAAAAAACTTTTTCTTCCTTAGATAATTAAAGTTTATCCATCTGTGGCGTCATATAGGATACTGATTCAGAAAGAGAGGGAAAGATAGAACATTTAGATGACATTTGATATTTTTCACTTGCTGACTTCTTGACTTGGTGTTCAAAAATGAAATAGTCTCTTATTAGAAAAGTCAATGTTTGTTTTTTATCTTTTTATTCCCATTGTAGAAAATCTTGCTTAAGTGCTTCTTCATTGCTCTAAAGAATAGGGTTTCTAGTCTACAGAATCGAGCTCAGCAGAGTACTACTTCATTCTAACTTGCCAGTAAAGTCTTTTTCTTCACTTGTTGCCAAAAATCAAATCTTGGCCACTTAATGCTCTGTGTTCCACATGTTAGCTCACAACATGTTGAGCAGCCGTGCTAACTGAGATGGATAGTGCTGTCAAACAGGAAGCTGGCACAACAGGATGGAAACAGTGGGATACGATGACCTTTACATTGGGAGAAAAATGTCCCTGAAATGGCATGAAGAGTTTAAGGGGGGAAAAAGAAGAAGGGGGGAAACCCTTCTTTTATTGCATTTAAGTGCAAAGCGTGAAATAAAAGCAGTGTTGCCCTGTATGCAATTTGCTTGGGATCAAATACTGAATCCCTCTCACAAGAAGGAAAGTAGTCAGAGGAAGGAAATGAATCATCCTTTATCATGCTGCTTTTAAAGCAGTTTGCTCTAGGATTAAGCTAGCCTTACTGGACCCAAGCTTGCAGACCACTCAAATTCACACTTCACTGGTACTCTCTTCCAATATGGAGAACACATCAAATTTTTGGCTCAGATTCTTTAATCTTTGGTTTAGGAGAAGGAGGAAGAAAAATGGTATATCAGAATGAATAAGTAGCAATTAAAATGCTTAATTAAAGCATGTTCTAAAAGTCAGTGATTTATTTTCAGAAACAAAAGTCTGTGACTCTAGAGTTTCAATATCTGTTTCTCAATTATCATACAGCTTTGTATCTTAACTTCTGACTGCTCCCCTACCAATAAATGGGAATAATATTACTGATTAAGCTCAGAAGAATATTGTGACTCCAGGAAAATGAAAAGAAAGATTTCTGAACATGGAAAAAGCTATACAAATGTTAAGTAAAAGTAATAATTTGACCTCCATGATATAACAGTCCTCATAAAACTGTCATTCTGGCATTTTTGTTGCCACATAAATGGCAAGAAAATCATTTCAGAGGCATAGCTCTAAACCTTCTAAAGATTTTGTTTGTTTTCTAATCCATGGCATTGTAGAAGAATGGCCCAGATTACAGAATGAAACAATGGAGTTACAGCAAGGTGTCTTTGTCATTTTCATTAAATAGATAAAATGAAATCATCATAAAAGAAGCACATTTTATGAAAAGATCACATGATAATAATTGTTATCTACATAGCACGTTAAAGTTTGCAAAGAGGTTTTCATTCACAGAGCTGTTGTCTTTTTTAAAAACAAGAAAGAAGGGGCAGCTAGGTGGCGCAATGGTTAGAGCACCAGCCCTGAAGTCAGGAGGACTTGAGTTCAAGTCTGATCTCAGATACTTCCTAGCTGTGTGACCCTGGGCAAGTCACTTAACCCCAATTGCCTCAAAAAAAAAAAAAAACCAAGAAAGAATAGAGATTACATATGTTTTTATTATTGTTATCATCATTTTTTTTTAAAAATCTGTCAATAAAACAGAGTTCATGAATCCAGAACAAAGAGAAAGGCTAATTTGGTTGCATCATATACCATTTGCTCCCTAACCTTCTAGGTGGCCTGACCTTTTAGCAGGTTGGATGAGTATAAGACAACAGAATTGAAGATCTAGATATGAGACCAGTTGGGCAGGGGGGAGAGAGACTCCAGAAAGACAATTGGCTCTAGAAGGTTATAATCTAATGCTTTGCAGAACAAGGAAAAGGTAAAATACTTTCCAGAAATTTAATTTAAAAAAAAAAGTTATATAGCTATTTCTCCAGAGAGTAAAATGACAGATCATTCCTCATACCCTTCATTGAACATGATTTCAGGGAAACGTAGTTTCTCAATTCAACACACAAAGCTTGAAGAGAAAGAGAAGAGTATAGGAATACCTTGTGCCTGAGCTGCAGAACTGTGGGAATACCCAAGGGCCAAGAGTGCTGTCTCCACCAGCTGGCTGAAGAGCACGTCTTTTCGAACCAGTACAAATTCTGCATGTTCTTCTCTGTTGTCATATTCAAGAGAGCTGTCCAACTGCTCCACCACACAAAAAACAGGAATCATCAAACCTGGATGGATTTTTAAAAATTCAAAAGCAAAACAAAAACATTACAAAGTAAATATCAGTGACAATGGTGAGGGACAGACAATTATAAAAGTCACTCATTTGTGCTTGAAAAATGGTTTAGATTTAACATGACTCCTGAATGCATAAACCTAACAGAGATCTGTGTGGAGAGAGAGATGAGAGAGGAAGAGAAAGAGAAAGAGAGACAGAGAGAGACAGAGAGACAGAGAGAGAGAGAGAGAGAGAGAGAGAGAGAGAGAGAGAGAGAGAGA